>CM063590.1:1959924-1992180 GCA_032356905.1 Salix exigua | reverse complement strand
GGCAAAAAGAATTAAATTTTATTGCTTATGAAACATTTGATGCATGGGGGACAAAATTGATTGTTAAGAATAACACAAGATTTTTTTTTACATTATTTATAAGGCACTTTTTAAAAAAAAAGGATTCATGTAGATTTTTTTTGTTCATTTCAGTTTGAGATTCTTATGTTTTGATCCAAAATTTTATGCTATTCACATTCCTTACCCTAATTAATAAACTTTAAAGGCATCGATAGATCCGAAAAAAACAAGAGAGTGGGAGAAGAATATTTGGAGAAGAATACGGAATCTAGGTACAATCACAAAATGAAATAAAGTTGACAAACAATAAAAAAAAATTACTTCTCACACCACACGCACGCACATAGTAAGCTAAATAATAAGGGATTATCCTAAGACTTTATGGTTATATTAAGAGAAGGAGAGGGGGAAAGCAGTTGTTGTTTGTTGGTGGGATGAAGAGTGTTGAGACGTGGGCGGTTCCGGTTGGAATGGCCGGAACATTCCTTTTCGTTCACAAAATGGAGACAAAACATCGTCGTTTTTATCTCGGTTTTAATTCCAGTCCATTCCGAAAATTCTGGTTAAATTCTGGTCGGAACGCCTCGTTTCCGTTCCGGGTTCAAAATCTATTTTTTTATTTTTTTAAAATTATTTTTGACATCTATACATCAAAATAATTTAAAAACACTAAAATATTTTAAATAAAAAAGAATTCAAATTTTAATCATGCTTGTTAAATTAATTTTTTTCATATATATATATATAATTAATTATATATGAACAGTACAACACCGAAATGACACGCCGGAACGCTACGAAACCGGAATGTTCCATTCCAATCGAAAAATCGGAACGGTATTGACAACTATGGGCAAAACAGACTGTATCTTATTTTTTATTTTATTTATTTACATATTGTATTTTACACTGCTTCTTTTCTTTTCAATAATAATAATTATTGTTATTATTATTATTATTATTATTATTTGTAATGCTTATGCACACGTGTTGGGCCTATTCTATTATCAAAGTGTGTTCATATCGTATAGTATTTATTTACTCAATTGCCATGGTGTTAGATTCACCTTTTGTAAATCTAGAATTTGATTTTTTTATATATATTAATGAATAATCTTCTACTCCCAAAATGAATAATCTTCTAACAGTACGTGCAATGTTAGGCGGTGGCTAAAAATATTCAATCACCATTTCACCAGATCTGTTGCCATGTCCTCTTCAATATGATAGTGTGTGTGTCGGCTTATGGTGATCGGAGGTTTGCTGGTGGTCGATTGTTATCCCCCTGATTTCTCTCTCTTGCACTAAAAAATGCATATAAATCCTATTTGTTTATGGTTTGTACATTTCAATCCTTGATCTTTTATTTCTTTTTACATCTTGAATTCTTCAATATAAGTTTTAGTTTTTTTATTTTTTTCTTCAATTAAAAAATTGAGTATATTTTATTTTTAATTTAAGCCTTTATTCTTTTAATTTTTGGTTTGTTTTTAATTCCTTTAATTTTTTTGGTTTCAAGGTTTTGATTTGTTTCAATTTTGTACCACTTCAATTAAATTTGACCATATATATTCTTTTTATTTCGGCCCTTATTTTTTTTAATTTTTTTTGTTTGATTTTGATTCCTTTAATTTTTTCGGTCCTTCTATGGCAATCCATATTTTGTTTTTTCATATTTATGTCTCATCACTCTTACTCTTAGTTTTAAATTTTTATCATTTTCTGTTGTGTTGCGGTTTTATTTTTATTTAATTTAGTCTTAAAATTGTAATTTATATTGATGATCATTTTAAAATTGATATTTCTTTTTTGCCCTTTGTTCTTTTTTTTAGTTTTTTTTATTTGTTCTTGAAATCAAATGATTTTCTCATGCTATAAATATTTATTTTAATTTTTTGATTTTTGATTTTTTTGTTTGTTCTTTTATTAAAATTTTTTAGATTTTTTTTCTTTGAGATAATTTTATGGTTTTCATTGTTTACACATTAATAATAACAATTTGAGTAATTTTTTTAATTATTTTCTTGCTTGCTCCTTTGTTAATGGTTGTGGTTGTTTTATTCTTTAGTAAAATATAATAATTTTCATTGTTTAAATAGTAATAATAATGATAATTTTCATTGTTATAATCATGATAATAATAGTGACGTTACTAATGATAATGATGACGATAATAATAATAATAATTAATTGTAATGGTTGTGGTGCTTATGGTGTTAATAATTATAACTATCATGATAATAATAACAAGAACAATTATAATAACTATATTCATAATGATAATAATATTGATGATATTAAAAAATAATAGCGCTGTTAGTAATCATAATAGTGGTTTAATTATTATGTTCATTAGGGGTTATTATTTTTGATTCCATTCAGTTTTTATCAATAAAACAAAAAACCCAAAAAAAAATCAATCTGACCCAGTTTAAACCGACCAGTTTTGGTTCAATTTTGAGTTTTTTAGCCCTTTTTTAGCCCTTTATAACATTTTTTTAAAATTTAAATTGATGTGTTTTATCGGTTTTTTCCTTAAAAAACCAGACCAAAAGTTTTTTTTTAAAATCTAATCGGTTTAATCGATTTTTTTAATCATTTGGTTTTCTTGGAGATTTTTTTTCTGGTTTTTTCAGTTTTTTTATTTTTTTTGCTTACCCCTAACATTCATATTTAAAATGCTAAATGAAATTATAGGGATGCACATGTCATCTAATGGTGGTCGATTGTTTTTTCCCATGCATTTTATTTCTTGTGCAATCAAAAATGCATCCAAGTCCTTTTTGTTTATCATTTGTGCATTTTGGTCCATTTTATTTTGATTTTTTTTCATCCTTATTTCTTCTATGTAAATTTCGGTTTGTTTTAATTTTTTTAATTCAATTAAATTAATCATATATTTTATTTTTTTTATTTTAACCCTTATACATTTACTCTATGTTGATCAAACAAGCAATCCATATCTCCTTCCGTAGTTCCTCTCGTAATCCAGTACGATAACGGGTTAGCGTCTGCTGTTTTGTCTTCACAATCTTGCTGCAAACAGTTAGTTCATGGAAATGGTATGTGAATTGATCGACAGTGTAATGACCTGATTTTTTTTTTCTATGCACATGGAGACGATAATCGGCGGACCGGTTCACTCCACATCATTAAATACCATTCATACATAACACATATTCTTTTGGTTGCATGATTTAAAATTTCATTTCAAAATATACAAACATAGGCATGGTTTATATCACTATCCTACACATAGTCATTACGAACTTAGACAATAAGATCTATTAATAGTCAGGCATTCATTACATTGATTTATACAAAATACATTTTGAGTTAAATTTCATCTACATGATTTCTTGCAAATATAGGTTCCCGTGCATCGGTTCCCTAGACATCTCGTGGATGTGGCGTTCCTACAGCAGTATAAAACATTTAAGAGAAAGAAATTACCTAGTGAGAATAATAATATTAATGATCACACAACCTTGATGAAATTAGCTTGTAATGCTTATAGCTGTACCACCTTTTCTTTTCTAACAACGATAATCTTAGCCCTAGCTATCCCTTCGGGTGCCATTAGCCGAAGCTAATCAACCATTTATTCCGGTCACCCTTTCAGATGCCATTAGCCAAAGCTAATCATTATTTGTCCCGGCCATCCCTTCGGATGCCATTAGCCGAGGCTAATCAATATTTTGTCCCGGCCATCCCTTTGGATGCCATTAGCCGAAGCTAATCATTCCTTTATCAACATTTCAGTATTTGATCATTTAATATAAACTATAACGCAATAGGACAATGTTTGTATCAGAGTAATACCCTATGCAACGCATGTAAAGGGGATGTAAAAGTCACCTACCTGTTCCACTTGTAGGCTGAGCTTGTCTTGATGATGATCCAATCCCGACCGCACCACCTGCGACATCCATGGTCATAATTCAGTACACTTGCATTTTGAACTACATCCGTCACTACACTCATTTCAAGAGTTTATATGTTCATACACAAATGTTCCACATTTTACCCCTTCATATCCTGAAATCATTAATTTCGGCATGCAAAATCCTTCAACAATTTCAACAGAAACACACATGCAATTCTCAGCAAAATACACATCAATTTCCAGCACACAACAAACATGAATTTCCATTTCAACACACACAATTTTTCATCATAACTCACAACTGAAATCATTAATTTTGGCATACAAAATCCTTCAACAATTTCAGCCGAAACACACATGCAATTCTCAGAAAAATACACATCAATTTCCAGCACACAGCAAGCATGAATTTCCATTTCAACACACACAATTCGGCAACAAACGCACACCACACATGTTGTAACAACCCCACCGAAACAATTCAATATGTCTTTACATTTGTTATTCTTTTATAACTTTTGACATTAAAAATATCATTATAAACACCCATTTTCAAACATAACTTGTTTCTTTTCCTTTAATGCATCTCACTACATCGTTTGGTGACCTCCCACCTCTTTTCCCCTTTTTCTCAAAACTGTCAGCACAGATCGGATTTCGACCTCTGCCCAGATTTTTCCCCTTAACTGGAGTTGTAGAACTACGTTTTGTACAACATTTATCTTGTTAGAAAGATAACATATAGGTATACAACTCTTATGAAGGGAATAGAACTTAGTTCTATCCCTAAAATTTACGAAATGCATCTCAAATGTGACAGACCTGCTGTTCTGCAGAATTTGCCCTGCACAGTCATGTTAGGTGACCCTTAACTAGAGTTATAAAATTAAAAATTAAGTGAAACAAGTTTCCTTGGATAGTAGACATCCATAACTACAACTCTTATGAAGTAACCCAATCCTAATTCTTTTGTTTTACCACTCAAATTCTCTCTCAAAGTCACGACATGAATCTGTCAAGTTGTTAATTTCTGCAACACATGCATTTGGTCGAAAATTGGCCTTGGGAAAACATGACTTCCCTCATTCTTTTCATGCTCAACCATTCATTACACAACGTTCACATCCTATTTCATGCCCCATTCATCAATTATACACAATTCCACATTTCCCCCAAATTTTTATTCAAGAACCCTAACCCAAAACTCATAAAGAAAAGTCATGCAATTTAACCATAAAGTAATAAAGTAAAGAATCTTTTAAATGCATATAAGAAACACCATACCAAGAGGGATTCACAATCCTAATAGCTTGTGAAATCAAAATATCCTCCTCTCCTCTCTTTCTTCCTACAAGTGTCGGTCAAACACTCCTTTTCTTCCACTTTCTTCTTCAAATAATGCTCCCAATCCTTGGGTTTTTGATGTTTGAAGGTTTTAGGAATCCTTAATGTCACTTTTAATTCGAAATTCTTCTTTAATTGAGCAAGAAAATGTCACAATTTACTCCCTTTCTCCCTCACATATTGCTGGAAATGAGAGAAAATAGAGGTATTTATACTCCTCAATTTCTCTTATTGCACTAAGGCCCCCATTTCCTTTAAATGTTTTCTTTTTTACCCCACCTCTTCTCTTCTTATAATTTAAATCATAATCATTTCATTTATTCAATTTCACCCCTCTCCCAACTTGTTTTATTCATCTTTTAATTCATTCCTTGAGTTTTTTGTAAGTTCATCTCGTTGCAAATTAATTATGAAATATTGATGTTGGTCGTATCCCTTTACGATTTTCTGCCCCGTCACGAAATCGGCAGTGACAAACTAAGTCAGCCTTTAATATATATATATTTCTTGGGTGTTTACAGACAGTCATTGGTCCTTTTCTGAGTTGTAGCATTTCCTCAAGCATCATTTGTTCATAGTCAATAGGTAGATATTTCTCTTTAAGTCACTCCTTCATTTCTTCCCAATTATTCACCGCGGGGCGTCGAGTGCGACGCAACTGTTCTTCCACACTTCCCCACCAAGCTCGTGCATGCCCCCATAATTTCATTCGGACAAAACGTACTTTCCTCTCCTCTGAAATAGCGAATCAATCAAAATAATCTTTGATTGCTGTCAACCAATCTTCAAAAACATGAGGTTCCAATTTTCCACAAAATTTTGGAATGTCAATCTTCATTCTCTTGGTTAATTCATCAATAGGTTGATACCCTGCCCCTTGATTTATATGCACTCCTTGCATGTGTTGTCTAGGTGGACGAATTCGAGTTTCGTGATCCTCATACTCCAGATTTTCCTCTACATTCGCATGAATATTGTCTGCATTATTCGCACGCATGTTGTCTACATTATTAGGCTTCATTCCTGCTCCATGAATTCCCTTGCGTCCAGTCCGATTGAAAGGATCATACTCTTCCCTAGCATGACGTTCCTCCATGACATCCAATCGACGAATAACTTGTTCCAGAACTGTGGCAATCTGGTCTAGTTGATAGTGTAATTGTGGCTGGTCTGAGTCTCGGGTGTTGTGGTTTGAAGTGTTTGGTTTTTGTTGGATTGAAGTGGAGTGGTTTGGTTCTTGGCTTGTAGTGTGCGAGTTGTTTGGGTTATGGCTGGTTGGGCTTGGATGGGTTGGGGTTTGGCTGTTTGGACTTTCATTGGTTCAGTTTTGAGTAGTAGCCATTGCATAAGAAGTTCCACTTTTTGTTACTGGCATGGATGATAGTGCTTTGATACCAAATTGATGCCGTAAATTACAGGTTCAAAATCTCAATAAAAATGTAATCCAGGCTTGTGAAAAATCACTCTACAAATTATTGGAATCTCTCCAAAAACACACTGAATTTATTCAATGGAAAATACTGAACTGAAAACTGATTTTGTCTCTTACAATCTTTCCCTTAAATAGTTACGACAACTCAAAATGTCTAAGCTTAACTAGGAAAGCAGTAAATTAGGAAATTAAATAAAATTCAGATAAGTAAAACAATCAGCAATTAACGGTAGGCTTCCAAGACTCCAGCTTTGTGTTGATATCCATATATGTCTCAATTGTAACGGTCATTCTCCAAAACGCCAGCAGTTGTATCCATATTTGGAATCTTTTTAATCCCTTGTTCTGCCTCGATTTCATCCTCCCGCTCATGATCTTCATGTCTTGCCTCTTGATTTGCATCACTTCAAAATTATTAGCTTTGTAATGTATAATTATTAAGGTAAATTATACAATATAATGATAAACAAACTTTCATTCATAATTCATGTGTGAAATAATATTCTGAGTTTAGTTTTAAAACAAAATAAGAAAATCGAATACTCTACTATATTACCGTAAGGTTGATATCATCATGAGGCATTAATTTAGCCATCAAGGACTCAATGTTCGAGTGGAAGTAACACTAAATTCAGTGATTATGATAATAATTTCTTGATTTTTTTTTAATTCGATAAAACCTCACCCTCTGAAAAATATACTTTTGTGAGCTTAGGTGAGCAAGTAAAACTCTGGTTGTCCCAGATTTTTACAAGAAATGCACGCCCTAACTCGAACTCGAAACCTGCTGTACAGATCTCAAGTCCTTTATCATCACGTCACGCCCCTTGAATATAATATTTTTCTTGATAATAATTTCTTGATGCTAAAGCTTGGCATATTTTTCTAAGAAAATGTTTAATTTGGCATTAAAGTAACGTTGAATATCTTTATTCTGCAATGGGATTATGTTATTTTCCAATACTATACATGAAAAAACATTTTTAACATGAGAGAGTGGTTAATATCATTAGAAACTAACATAGTTACTCCAAAAAAACATATATATATATATATATATATATATATATTGATTTTCAAATATTATAGATTTAATAATTATAATAACATAATCTAATTAATAAATTTTAAAGGCATAGATAGATCCAAAAAAAACAAGAAGAGAGGGGGAAAAGAATATGGGATCTAGGTAGAATCACAAAATGCAATAAAGTTGACAAACAAGAAAAAAATACTACTCACACCACACGCACGCACACAGTAAGCTAAATAATAAGGGATTATCCCATAACCTCATTACCAAACAACTTCTTCATTCATTATATTTACACTAGTCAATGCCCCGCGCTTCGTCGCGGGTGGTACCATATTTTTTTCAACACAAAAAAAATTTAATTGTTTTTTTATAATATTTTTTGGTTAAAATGATAAATTTGTGCAGAATTCCTGTGACGTGCAAGTTTTCTATAAAATATATGAATTTTAAATCGATATAAATTTATCTGTTTAATAGGTTTCAACGAAATAACCAACATAAAATTATCATAATCATTAAAAAAGCAAGAAAATTACCATAATCATTAAAAAAAATTAATCATATTTTTAAGTAAAATAGAAATCTGTCAAGAGTGGACTTGAACCCCCAATCTCTCGAACAGAATTTTTGTCTCCCGCCTCATAAACCCGCTCGGTCACCTCAACTTTCGTAGTATGTGTTATTAAATCTAATTTTAATGTGGATTCTCTAAAAAGAAATGTGTTGAGAGTGAGATTCAAACTCATGCCCTCGAAGGGGACCTTAATTTGACGCTCTTTAGACCATCTCGGCTATCTCAACAACCGTTTGTCTTTCACGAAAATATATGTTAATAGTATGTGTTATTGTAAATTAGCACAGTAAAACCGGGTCGTGTTTTATTGTATAGTTAATAATATATATATATATATACTTTTATCATGGCGCAAGAAAAACACTGTAGTAATCTACAGTGTTTTTTGGGAACAAAAAATAATAATAAAAAATTTAAAAATAAAATACAATGTAACCGACATAAATTAAAATTTCAGAATGATAAGTACACAAAAAAATAAAAAAAAAATAAAAGCAAAATCTAAAAACATAAATACATAAAATATTGATTATTTTTGTCCAAAAACAACAAAAATACCAAAAGAATATAGTAATATATATTATATATATATATATAAATTATATATATATATATATATAATATAATATTATAATATAATATATATTATATATAATATATATACATATATATTGGCATGGGGAAAGCTACAGTGTTTTCCCACGCCTATTATATATATAGTAATATTGTATTTTATGTTGCTTCTTTTCTTTTCAATAATAATAATTATTATTTGTAATGCTTGTGCACACATGTTGGGCCTATTCTATTATCAAAGTGTGTTCATTTCATATAATATTTAAATTATTTTCTTGCTTGCTCTTTTGTTAATGTTTTTAGTTTTTTTATTCTTTAGTAAAATTTAATAATTTTCATTGTTTAAATAGTAATAATAATGATAATTTTAATTGTTATAATCATGATAATAATAGTGACGTTACTAATGATAAGGATGACGATAATAATAATAATTTATTGTAATGGTTGTGGTGCTTATGGTATTAATAATTATAACTATCATGATAAAAAATAACAAGAACGATTATAATAACTATATTCATAATGATAATAATATTGATGATAATTTTAATGATATTAAAAAATAATAGCGGTGTTAGTAATCATAATAGTGGATTAATTATTATGCTCATTAGGGGTTATTATTTTCGATTCAATTTAGTTTTTATCAATAAAACAAAAAACCCAAAAAAAAAATCAATCTGACCCAGTTTAAACCGGGTAGTTTTGTTTCAATTTCGAGTTTTTTAGTCTTTTTTAACTTTAACCAAGTTTTCCCTTCTTCCACTTAACCAAAATAGAAGCAAACCAAAAAAATTGAACTGAACCAGAAGAATAAAAAAAATTATAACATGTATTTTTTTATTTAAACCAATGCGCTTTATTGGTTTTTTCCTTAAAAAACCATACCAAAAGTTTTTTTTTTTTAAATCTAATCGGTTCAATCGATTTTTTTTAGTCATTTGGTTTTCTTGGAGAATTTTTTCAGTTTTTTTATTTTTTTGCTTACCCCTAATATTCATATTTAAAATGTTGAATGTAATTGTAGGATTGCACATGTCATCTAATAGTGGTAGATTGTTTTTTCCCCTGCCTTTCCTCTCTTCTGCAATCGAAAATGCTTACAAGTCCTTTTTGTTATCATTTGTGCATTTTGGTCCATTTTATTTTGATTTTTTTCATCCTTAATTCTTCTATATAAGTTTCGGTTTGTTTCAATTTTGTAATTCAGTTCAATTAAGCATATATTTTTTTTTTATTTTGGCCCTTATACGTTTAATTTTTAGTTTGTTTTTAATTCCTTGATTTTTTTTTGAATATCGAAGTTATGATTTGTTTCAATTTTGTCCATTAGTTAAAATTGATCATATATTTTATTTTTTATTTTGGCTCTTATTCTTTTAATTTTTGGATTGGTTTTAATTCCTTTAATTTTTTCGAGCCTTCTAAAGCAATCACTATTTTTTGTTCATATTTATGGGTCTATATTTTTAGCTTTGGTTTTAATTTCTATCATTTTATTTTTTGTTGATATTTATTTTTATTAATTGAGTCTCAAAACTTTAATTTATATTAATGGTAATTTTAAAATTGATATTTTTTTATTTTTTAATTATTTTTATTTGTTCTTCAAATCAATTGATTTTTTATTCTAATAATATTTATTTTGGTTTTGTCATTTTTTGTTGTTTTTGTTTGCTCTTTTGTTAAAGGTTTTTAGTTTTTTTTATTCTTTTGGATAATTCTATGATGTTCAATATTTGCACAATAATAATAATAATTGTAGTGATTTTTTATGTTCTTGCTTGCTCTTTTATTAAAGTTTTTTTTTTGTATTTTTTAATTCATTGGGACAATTTAATAATTTTGATTGTTTATGCGGTAATAGTAATTTTAGCTATTATAATCATGATGATAATAATGATGTTACTAGAAATAATGATGATAACAATAATAATTTATTGTGATGGTCGTGGTGCGTATAATATTAAGAATTATGGTTGTGATAATAATAATGACAATATCTCATGAAATAATATTGAGAATATCAATAATAATAAACACAATTATATTAATAATGATAATAATACTTTTGATAATTTCAATGATAACAATAACAATAGTGGTATTATTAATCATAACAATCATTATAATTATGATGAGAAAAGTGGTGGATAAAAATGTTCAACTACAATATCACAAGATACACCGTTATAACCTCTTTACCATGGTTATGCGCGTGTCGGCTCATGATGATCAGAGATTGTTGATAGTCAATTGTTTTTTTCCTCCTTTTCTATCCTGGAATTGAAAATGCATACAACTCCTTTTTGTTTATGATTTGTGCATTTTAATCCTCTATTTTTTTCATCCTAATTTCATCCATGAAAGTTTTCATTTCTTTTAATTTTTTATTTCTACCCTTATTTTTTAATTTTTGGTTTATTTTAATTCCTTTAATTTTTCGGTCCTAAAACAATCCTTATTTTTGTTCATATTTATGTGTTTATACTCTTAGAGTTGTTTTTTTTTTATAATTTTCTCATTTTTTTGAGGTTTTATTTAATTTAGTCATTAAATTCGATTTGTGTTAGTGATCATTTTAAAATTTATATTTATTCTTCTTCTTTTTTCGTTGCTCCTTTGTTCTAATTATCATTTTTAAAATTCAATTGTTTTTTATATTTTATTTTTATTGGTTCTTCAAATCAAATGAATCATTTATGCTAATAATATTTTTTCTTGTGAATAATTATGGATGTGATGATAATATTCAATAACTCATAATATAATATTAAGAATATCAATAATAACAAAAACAATTATAATAATGATAATAATAACAATAATGATGTTAGTAATTATCATAGTTATTGTGATAATGATAACGACGAAAAGAGCAATAATAATGGTGTCAACGATAATAATATTAATAATAAATAGAATATTAATTATTTACAGTAATGGTACTGGTGGTAGTTATAATGATTCTAACAATTTCACAATCATAATAATATTTATTTTGGTTTTGTCATTTTTTGTTTGCTCTTTTGTTAAAGGTTTTTAGATTTTTTTTATTGTTTTGGATAATTCTATGATTTTCAATATTTACACAGTAATAATAATAATTTTAGTGATTTTTTTATTTTCTTGCTTGCTCTTTTGTTAAAGTTTTTTTGTATCTTTAATTCTTTGGGACAATTTAATAATTTTGATTGTTTAGGCGGTAATAGTAATTTTAGCTATTATAATCATGATGATAATAATGATATTACTAGTAATAGTGATGATAACAATAATAATTTATTGTAATGGTTGCGGTGCGTATAATATTAAGAATTATGGTTGTGATAAAAATAATGACAACATCTCATGAAATAATATTGAGAATATCAATAATACCAAACACAATTATATTAATAATGATAATAATACTTATGATAATTTTAATGATAGCAATAACAATGAAATATTAGTAATCATAACAGTCGTTATAATTATGTGAGAATAGTGGGGGATAAAAATGTTCAACTGCAATATTACAGGATACACCGTTATAACCTCTTTACCATGGTTATGCGTGTGTGGAATTGAAAATGCATACAACTCCTCTTTGTTTATGATTTGTGCATTTTAAACCTCGATGTTTTTTCATCAATAATTTTTTTTTCATTTCTTTTAGTTTTTTTATTTCTGCCCTTATTTTTTTTTAATTTTTGATTTGATTTTAATTCCTTTAATTTTTCCGTCCTAAAACAATCAATATTTTTGTTCATATTTATGTGTCTATACTCTTAGAATTGATTTTTTTTTATTTTATCATTTTCTCCTTTTTTGAGGTTTTATTTTTATTTAATTTAGTCATTAAATCCAATTTGTGTTGGTGATTATTTTAAAATTGATATTTATTTTTCTTCTTTTTTCGTTGCTCCTTTGTTCTAATTATCATTTTTAAAATTCAATTGTTTTTTATTTTTTTATTTTTATTGGTTCTTCAAATCAAATGAATCATTTATGCTAATAATATGTTTTCTTATTAATAATTATGGATGTGATGATAATATTTAATAACTCATAACATAATATTAAGAATATCAATAATAACAAAAATAATTATAATAATGATGATAATAATACTGATGATAATTTTAATGATATTGATAACAATAATGACGTTAGTAATTATCACAGTTATTGTGATAATGATAACGATGATAAGAACAATAATGATGGTGTCAATGATAATAATATCAATAATAAATAGAATATTAATTATTTGCAGTAGTGGTAGTTATAATGATTCTAACAATTTAACAATCATAATAATAAAAATGAGAAAAATAATTAAAATAATTTATTATTTGATGTTGTATTTGTTAAAAATTAAGTTTTGCAACTTCTCTATGTATAGTGTTTCAAATCTAATATCCTAGATTAATAGTTTGAAAAACATTTGTGACTCAATGTTATCTTTAATTTTATCTTATTTTTTCAAAATTTCATTACTTAACATTAGTTATTTTGAAAACAATATCATTCATTTTTTTTGTTAAAACCTATTAAAAAAATAAATTCATATGAATTTATCATTCATTTAGTCTGACACAACTCTACTGGACTTGGGTTGGATCGAGAGCAGGTCCAGCCCAAGAGTTAAAAAAAAAGAGAAATGGGATGTTGCACTGTTCATGTATTGCGTAAATAGTAGCATGATGGTTGGCTGACGGTGACAAGAGGCTCACCTGTCGATATCGTCGAATAGAGGAGTCCAAGGTGGTTCTTCCTGTGGTGGTGGCGTCGAAAATGGTGGCCCGTGGTGGTCAGGAGAAATTTTGGAAGGTTGTTACACCTGCTTGACGCCAGAGCTGTGGGAGAAGACTGGACTGGTTAGATGCTGCCGGTAAAGAGGCTGGTGTCGTAGGAACAATTGTTTGTGCTCGTTGGTGACTATTGCTATTGGAGAAGAAAGAGATCTGCAACCATGGCTGTTTTTTAGAGAGAAAATTGCAACTGAGAGAGAGAGGGAGCTACCGGTGGTTGTTGATAAGTAGTTATGCTATAAAAATTTTATGTTGTGTCATCGTCTTATTCCTCTCTTTATGTTTTTTTTTGCAAAAATCATTCGTTCTCCTCGTAGCGCATGAAACTCAAAAATGATGAGAAATAGCTGAGGGTGGTGAGTACTGTGTGTGTGTGTTTTGAGAGAAAAGCATCCAAATGATGTTTTTCGTAAATTGAGGTTTAAACATTAGTTTTGTGGGTGCCATAGTTATTAAAATTGTGATACATTATTTTACCGGACGGTTTGGCTCTACGGTGAGCCTCAATTGTAGAAGCTACGGTAGAGCCAAACACCCACTAAGCCAAACTAACAGATCAAACTATTTAATTTAGATATCTCAAATGGTTCCAAATTTAAGAATAATGATATGATAGATTTTCTTTTTTCAAAGTTAGATAAATAAATAAATAAAAATAATAATTATGATAACAAGTTGTTTTATTTCAATTCATTTTTTTTTCAAATATATTGACGCATAATTAGAAACATATATTAAAAAGCATGAGATCATATGTTATTATTATCTATATCATATGAATATAAATATTAGAAATAATAGTGTAATTATAATAGACACAAATTAATATGAATTATAATAGTTTATCTCTTATTATGCTTTCAAAGTGCAACGCGGACATCAATATTTGAAACTAGTAAAAGAAAGATGCTGGGAGTTTAGCAAACTAAAATCATCATCAACAAACATCTTGTAATAATTCTATCCAAATAAGCATGGATAGATAGATAGATAGATAGATAGATAGATAGATAAACAAACTCAAACTAGATATTTATAGTAATTCTGTCCATGATGTTTACCAGGACATTCTTGGACTCGCTCAATAACTTGATGCTCACATTTAGCTTCTCGCGTTTAGCAGCTACTGCTGGAGATTCTTCTAGCATTCCTTCTATCGCACCATCGTGTCTACCAAAAAGCTCCTTGACGATCTCCTCTTCCATTTCCTTGTTCATAAGATTTCGAGCACAAAACTGCAAATGCAGAGCCATAAAATCAACCAACCTCCTCAAAACAATTTTCCAATAAGCACTCATCCTCATTTTCAAGTCGAAAGCTTGAAGCAAAACAGGCTTCTCGTACTCCATGAGACCTGCAATTGCAACCTCTCCCAAGCCTTCAATCTGGAATTCAGTAGCGAATAAACATTTCAGGGCATCCATGAATTGCTATTGCTGAGCCATGAGCTTGTTCCAGTCATTAAGGTATGCAGGATCACTTGTATAATCTGTCAGTTTCTCCATTGGAACTGTCGTAACCCAATTTTTGGGTTACTCCCCCAAAATAAAATAAAATAACAAAAATAAAATAAAAAGTGTTTTAGCGTCGACGGAAAATCATGGTGAAAATATTGAATATTTCTTGAGCTTAATCGTATCTCTTTTGTGCCCAAAAATAAGAGAAAATACAAATTCAAAGCAAAAATTAAGTCAAAAATCATAATTATATTTTAAATAAACCAATTTGATATAATCATGGGCTAATTTAAAGTATTGTTACATTTAAGAATTAATTTATGGTCCAATTGGAGAATTTAATTAAGTACAAGGACTTAATTATGTTTTAAATTGGTCAAATTAATTTTATTTAGGGCTTAATTGATGAAAAATTGAATTCTCAAGTTTTATTTGGGTCCAATTGAGAAAATCAAAATTTTTGGAGGTCAAATTGAATTTTTTTTCAAGCTAATTATGCAAATTAAAGGCCAAATTGAAAACAATTGAGTTTAATTGTCATTTAAGGGCCAAATTGCATAAATCAAAGGTAAGGGACCGAAGTGAAAAAGGCGCTCAAAGTCAAGGGTAATGTTGAAATTCGGACAGGGGCACAATTGCATAAAATTATAAAATTAAATCCAATTGAGACACTCATAACTTGAAGGACCAAAATGCAACTTTGGCCTTCTCAAAGCTGCACAGCATGCACCCGCCATACCTCCCCTGCCGTTTCTTTTCCTAAGCAACCACCGACCAGCCACCATCACAGGCACGCCAAACACCACGCCACCGACATCCAGCCGTCGTTGACAGGCCGAGCACGCCTATAAAAGGCCACCACACACGGAGGAAAAAACGGAGGAGGAAGAGGAGAAAAATTCTGGGGAAGAAAGAAAAAAAACCTGCAAAAGAACAGAGAAAAAATAGTAGAAAAGAGAAGAGAAAACAAGAGAGAAAGAGAGAAAGAGAACAAAGGAAAATAGGGAGAAGCAACAAAAAGAGTAAAACCGTAACCTCTCTCTCTCTTAAACAACCCCTGTCTCTTTTCTCTCTCCACCATTTCTGGCAAACCAGCCACCGAATACCCCTCCCGTCGCCACCGTGAACATCCCCTCTTCACCAGGAATAAAAACACATCTTCAAGCGAGTCTCCCGTGACATTTTCCCATGACTGCAACGTAAGAACCGAAACTTTGGAGGCTTTTTCCGGCCACCAAAGGCCACCGTTGACGACACCACCACGATAGAAATCATCACCTCGATCCCCTTACCTAAAACTCTCGCAGACCAATAGGTTCCTAGTAACCTTAATACTAGGTGGCGACTCCTAATAAATATAGTCGTAAATTTTACGACTATAAACAACCCCACATTTCACCGCGTGCCGTTGTCCCCCCGAATCCTCGGGGTGAAGGCGGTGCTCGAGGCGCATCCCAAAATCGCCGTCGCGACGGAAACAATCTCTGTTATCCAATTTCTAGAACGCTCCTTCAGTTTTTCCATCAGATTATAGCCTGCTCACCGAGTGCATAGTCGAAGTCGTTGGTAGTTTTGAGCCATGCATAAAAAACATTTAATGATTTTTTAATTATTTTATTACTTGCTCTTTTTTAAAGTTTTTGGTCATTTTATTCTGAGGGACAATTTATAATTTTTATTGTTTAATCAGTAATAGTAAATATAATTTTAGTTGTTATAATCATGATAATAATAGTGACGTTACTAATGATAATGATAATAATAATAATCATAATTTATTCTAATGGTTGTGGTGCTTGTGGTTTTAATAATTATGGATATGATGATAATAATAAAAATAAGTCATAAAATAATATTAAGAATATCAATAATAACAAAAACGATTACAATAATTATATTCATAATGATAATGATATTGATGATAATTTTAATGATATAAAAAAAACAATAGTGGTGTTAGTAATCATAATAGTGGTTTAATTATTATGCTCATTATAGGTGATATTTTTTGATTCAGTTCAGTTTTTATAAATAAAAACAACTAAACCAAAAATAAAATAAAATAAATTAACTAAAATTGAATCGACCTGGTTTAAACCAACCAGTTTCGATTCAATTTTGTCTTTTTAGCCTTTTTTAACTTTAATCAAGTTTTCTCTTCTCTCATTTAACCAAAATAGAAGCAAGCCAAAAACTTTGAACTGAACCGAAAGAATAAAAAAAATATAGCATATTTTTTTAATTTAAATTGGTTCAGTTTACCAGGTTTTTCCTTAAAAAACTAGATCGAAAGTGTTTTTTAAAAAATCTAATCGGTTTTTTAATCATTTGGTTTTTCTTGGTTAAATTTTTTTGGTTGTTTGGTTTTTTTTTATTTTTTTACTCACTCATAATGTTTATATTTAAAATGTCCACTGAAATTGTAGGGATGCGTGTGTCATCTAATGGTGGTCGATTGTCTTTTCCTTGCCTTTTCTTTCTCTTGTAACCGAAAATGCTTACAAGTCCTTTTTGTTTATGATTTGTGCATTTGGTCTTTTTTTTTTTTTTTTCATCCTTATTTCTATTATAGAAGTTTCGGTTTATTTTAATTTTATAATTGAATTAAATTTAATTATATATTTGTTTTTTCCCTAATACTTTTAATTTTTAGTTTGGTTTTAATTCGTTGATTGTTTTTTTTCAATATCGAACTTATGATTTGTTTCAATTTTGTCTATAAATTGAAATTGATCACATATTTTATTTTTCTTTTCGGCTCTTATTCTTTTAATCTTTGGTTTGATTTTAATTCTTTTAATATTTTTCGATCCTTGTAAAGCAATCTCTATTTTGGTTCATATTTATTGTTCTATATTTTTAGCTTTGGTTGTTATTTTTTATCATTTTATTTTTCATTGATGTTTTTATTTTTATTCAATTTAGTCCTAAAACTTTAATTTATGTTCATAGTCATTTTAAAATTGATATTTTTTATTTATTTTTTTAATTATTTTTATTTGTTATTGATTTTTTATGCTAATAATATTTATTTTGGTTTTTGTAATTTTTTTTTGTTTTTGTTTGATCTTTTGTTAAAGTTTTTTTAGCATTTTCTATTCTTCGAGATAATTTTATGATTTTCATTATGCACTCAATAATAATAATAATAATAATAATAATAATAATAGTAGTAGTAGTAGTAGTAATTTTAGTTGTTGTCTTTTTTATCATTTTCTTGCTTGCTTGGTCTTTTGTTAAATGTTTTTGCTTTAGTTTATCATTTTAATATTTTCCGATCCTTCTAAAGCAATCTCTATTTTGGTTCATATTTATTGTTCTATAAATTTAGCTTTGGTTGTTATTTTTTATCATTTTATTTTTCATTGATGTTTTTATTTTTATTCAATTTAGTCCTAAATCTTTAATTTATGTTCATAGTCATTTTAAAATTGATTTTTTATTGATTTTTTTAATTATTTTTATTTGTTATTGATCTTTTTATGCTAATAATATTTATTTTGGTTTTGTAATTTTTTGTTGTTTTTGTTTGATCTTTTGTTAAAGTTTTTTTAGCATTTTCTATTCTTCGAGATAATTTTATGATTTTCATTATGCACTCAATAATAATAATAATAATAATAATAATTTTAGTGATTTTTTTTATCATTTTCTTGCTTGCTTGCTCTTTTGTTAATTGTTTTTTACTTTAGTTTAATTTTTGGAGACAATTTAATAATTTTGATTTTCTAGGTGGTAATAGTAATTTTAGCTATTATAATAATGATAATAATAATGATGTTACTAGTGATAATGATGATAACAGTAATAATTTATTTTAATGGTTGTGATGCGTATAATATTAATAATTATGATTGTGATAATAATAATAACAATAACTCATGAAATAATATTGAGAATAAATATAAAAAAAAAATTATAATAATAATAATAATAGTTATTATGAAAATGATGATGACAATAAGAACAATAATGATGGTGTCAATGTTAATAATAGCAATAATTATTAGAATATTAATTTTTAAATTTTATATTTTTAGTTAAAATGTTTTAAAAAATAAAAAAAATTATTTTAATATATTTATAAACTAAAAAATATTTTTAAAAGAAATTTCAACTGTATTTCAAAACAAGTGATTAGGCTTGCTTGGTTGAACGGGGCATGGTAAGCCAATTTTCACACGGTTGGATTTCAAAGCCATGTCATGATGCAAGGGGCTGCGACATAGATCAAAGTTAAATAAAAAAGAAATAAAAAAAAAGAACTAAGCTAACAAGTTGTTTCATTTCAATTCAATTTTTTTCCATATATTAAAGCATAATTAGAAACGTATATTAAATAGCATGACACATCATGAGATCATATGGTGTTATCTATATCAATCACTAATAACATCCCAGTTCATTCTTTGTTTATTGTTAAAAATTCTTTTTATTATTTATTAGTACATATAGTATTCTCCACTGCAACGAATTTTTTTTTTATCTCGTTTGAATATATTTAATTTTTTTATTTTGTTATATTTTTTATTCTTTTAGTTTTTCGGTCTTTTTGAAATTGTTCTTAATTTTTTGTTTGAATTTATTTATCTATACCGGTAGTTTTGACTTTTAATTTTTATTATATTTTATCTTTATATTAAATACAACCTGTGTTAAAAAATACAGTAAGTGTAACCTTGGTTACATGATATGAGAATAAAACTCTCTCTTATGCATGTATAATGAATCTTTTGTTGTTAATGATTTGTTATCTTTGTGTTTTTTTGTAATTGTTTTATCTATGTGCGACTTAATATATTTTTAGTTTTAAGTAGTTTTTATTTAAAAAGAAATTAAATTATTATTTCTATTTTTAAGATTTATTCTTCATATATTATATTAAAAGTATTTCAGAACGCTAAGATAAAATTAATTTGAGATTTACAAAAACAATGTAGTTTATATATATATATATTAGGGCTATAATATTAAATAAATATTAAAATATATAATTATTTTTAAGAAAAAACCTTAAAAATAATCATTATTATTATTTTAAATACTTATCTATAATGAAATGAATATATAAAAATTTGAATTGAATGATACACATGAAAAAAAATCAAACTTCTATATCAAAAATATTAAGGAATTTAAAAAAATCTCAAAATTAAAAGAATAAGAACCGAAATAAAGCTTAAGTAGATAATCAATTTCAATTAAAAGATAAAATTGAAATAAATCATAACCTCTAAAAGAGAAATAAGGATCATACAACACAAATAAAATATTAGGGATTGAAATGAATACACAGTAAACATATGGGTCTATCGAGTAATTTACCATGCAAGAGAGAGAAAAGGAGAAAAAAATATCAATCAACCACCATCTCATTACCGCCCACCAAGTGACTTCATATGCTATACCATGATTAAGAGGACCTGGCAGCGCATCTAATGAGACGCTGGATGAAAAATGTTCACCACCAAACAACACCACACACGCCGCCCGAAAAGGGTACCAGGCCAAATACAGGTGGCGCGTCTATCAGACGCATTGATAGTATTCGATAGAAAATAATAATAAACAAATGGTCAATTATCGAAATACCCCTACAAGCAACTCTTGGGTATTGTATTTTATATGAGGCATATCCATTTTTATACATTTTAAAAATGTGAAATTCTTGTTACACCCTCTCTGGCAACTCTTGAGTTTTGTCTTATTATGAGGTATTATGATTATTTTATTGTGCAATGAAAATGTGAAATTGGAGTAACACCCCCGACAACAACTATTTGTTTTTGTCTTATTTAAGGTTAATATGGTTATTTTATTGTGCACATAAATATAAAAAAATCAAAAATACCCCTTAGTCCAAGGCTTAAATTACTGTGCATTGAGGGGTATAATATTAATTTCATTATTATAATCCACAATGATTTTTATCTATTGCTACAGTAAAAGAACGATCTAATTTAGCATATTACTTAACGATATGATGGGTTTTGAACAAGATGACCAAGTCACATTTAGGTCCAGTTTGGGAGTATGATTGTTTTTCAAAGTGTATTTTGTTTATAATAGTATCACAATGATAATTTTTTATTTTTAAAAAATTATTTTGATACCAACACATCATAAAATGATATATTAACACCATTTTTTTAATTTAAGTAAAAAATAAAATATTTCAATTTTAAAAAAATGCTTTTGCAACGTAGTGCCGCAAACACTTTTGAAATGTAGTGCAATACCAAGATTGTCAATTTTCTTTCGGTTGGTGCTTTGTTTTATCAAATGGTATGAAATGTTTCGATTTCAAAGCGTTTCGGCGCTCCGTTTTGGTATTATACTATTTATGTATATATATAATTAAATATATTAATTCAATTTTTTTAGTTCAAATCCAAAAATAAAATTATTTAGATTGTGGAATTTAAATTTCAAATATAAGTAAAAAAATAAGAGTTGAGCTGATATAATTTGACCGACTTGATGAATTAAAAGATAAGATGAAAAATTGTTAACAATATAATTTAATTAAAAAATCAAGGTGGCATCTAAAAAAATATATTAAAACAATGATATATCAAATCAATTCGGGTCATTCTAGGTTAACCTTTCAAATGTGTGTCTTCCACTATAAACCATGATAACCTTAAATAAATCAAATCAATTTATAAATTTTAATTCATAATAAACTTGTTGTTGAATAATAAAATTGAGAAAAATATAATATTAAAAAAGACACAATAAAATAGTTTTTTTGATAAAAAAAATATAAATATGTACAATATTATGAGAATATCATCATCAATCTCTCAAGATCATTACATTATATATATGTCGAGATTCCTCATAAAATTTTACCTCAATTTAACAGTTGAATTCAGAAATACGATTGAAATTATAAAATTATTTATTATTTTAAAATATATTATTTGACCTAAACTGAATCAAACTGGAATGTTATGCCTAGAATTTGGTGGAATCTTCGGAATGGATTAAAATTTTAAATAAGATTAAATCTATGTTATTTTATATCTTTTCTTTAATTGTAACAGAATGTTTCAACGGTTTCGCTGTGCAAAACAGGTGATTAGGCCTCCTTTGTTGAATGGAGCATGCGGAGCCAATTCCAACACAATGGGATTTGAAACCAATGTCATGACGCCACGGACTACAACGTAGAGTAAAGTTATATAAATAATAACATAAAAAATAACTATGCTAACAAGATGTTTTATTTGAATTCATTTTTTTATTATTTTCTTTTTTTCCAAATATATTGACGCATAACTACAACGTAGAGTAAAGTTATATAAATAATAACATAAAAAAGAACTATGCTAACAAGATGTTTTATTTGAATTCATTTTTTATTATTTTCTTTTTTTCCAAATATATTGACGCATAATTAGAAACATATATTAAATAGCATGAAGTTCTTATGGTATTATCTATATCAATTACTTATAACATCCCAGTTCAATCTTTGTTTATTGTTAAAAATTCTTTTTTATATTTGTTAGTCCATATTGTATTCAATGAGCTGCCTTGCGTAAGTGGTGAGGACACTCTCGTCTTTTAAGAGAGGTCAGAGGTTCAATCCTTCTTCTTGTATGGAGCCGACCATTTAGGGAGCACTTTCAACCCTTCGGGGCCTACCCGATGCGAACGTGGATTAGTCTAGGCCAACACCTGGGATACCGCGTGGTTTATACCAAAAAAAAATGAGTTGTCTTGCCCATGCGCTGTATTGGAGTTTTTTGATATAACAAATCAATTGATTATTATGCCTGTTTTTATTGATTAACTAAAAATTTCATTGGTTAAATTATCATTAGCACGTCCACTTGAAGTAATAGGTAAAAACTAATTTTAAAAATGATAAATTACCTACACACCTTTAAAACCAACTCTTGTATTTTGTTTTTTTATGGGGGCATGTCAGTATTTACATATTTTAAAAAATATTTAACCATCATCTCACTGGATGCGTCGTCATGTCCTCTTCAGCATAGTAGTGTGTGTGTCGACTCATGGTGGTCGGAGGCTTGCCAGTGATCGATTGCTCTGTTTTTCTTGTTTTTTCTCCCATGAAGCCAAAAATACATACAAGCTCTCGTTTTTTAAGGTTTGTGCATTTCAGTCCCTCGTCTTTTATTTCCTTTTTCATCATGATTTTTTAAATAGAAGTTTTGTTCTGTTTCAATTTTATCCTTCAATTGAAATTGATTATATATTTTATTTTTATTTTGACTCTTATTCTTTTAATTATTGGTTTGGTTTTAATCCCATTAATGTTTTTTGATATCAAGGTTTTTATTTCTTTAATTTATTTTTGGTTTTGATCCTTCTGGAGTTATCCCTATTTTTTTCATATTTATGTGTCTATACTCATAGTTTTATTTTTTAATTTTTATCATTTTCTATTGTGTTGGGGATATATTTTGTTTGATTTAGTCCTTAAATTTTAATTTATAGTGATGATTATTTTAAAATTGATATTTCTTTTTTTTCTTTGTTCTTTGTTGTTTAGTTTTTTTATTTGTTCTTCAAATCAAATAGTTTTCTAATGCTAAATATATTTATTTTGGTTTTGTTATTTTTTTTGGTTGTTTTTGTTTGCTCTTTTATTAAAGTTTTTAAGTTTTTTATTCTTTGAGATAATTTAATGGTTTTTATTATTTACGCAATAATAATAATAATAATTTTAGTGGGTTTGTTTTCTTGCTTGCTCTTTTGTTAAAGTTTTTTTACTTCTTTGTGACAATTTAATAATTTTAATTATTTAGTTAGTAATAATAATGATAATTTTAATTTTTATAATTATGATAATAATAATAATAATAATAATAATAATAATAATAATAATAATAATAATAATGTTACTAATCATAATGATGATAATAATAATAATTTACAGTAATGGTTGTGGTGTTTGTGGTGTTAATGATTATGGCTACGATGATAATAATAACTGTAACTTATAAAATCAAATTAAGAATATCAATAATGACAAAAAATGATTATAATAATTATATTCATAATGATAATAATAGTGATGATAACTTTAATGGTATCAAAAACAATAACGGTGTTAGTAATTATAATATTGGTTTAATTATTATGTTCATTAGGGGGAGCATTTTCGGTTTATTTTTTATCAATAAAAAGTAAAAAATAAATATCAGAAAAAAAAAAGAAATTGAACGGGTTTGGTTTGTTTTTTAAACTAAAAAATTTGAAAATAGTTTCTATTTTTTAGATTTTTTAAGCTTTAACCAAGCATTTAACCAAAATGGAAGCAAACCAAAAAAATTGAATTGAATCAGAAAAATAAAAAAAAATTATTGAATGTTTTTTTTAATTTGACCTGATTTGATTTCAGTTTATCGGCTTTTTTTCCGTAGAAAAAAAAAACCAGACCGGAAGTTTCTAGCAAATCTAATCGGTTTAATTGGCTTTTTTTAATGGTTTTATTTTTCTTGGTTATTTTTTTATTTTCTCGATTTTTCAGTTTATTTGCTTACCCTTAATGTTCATATTGAAAATGCCAATGAAACTATAGGGATGCGTGTGTCATTTGATACAGTTATTTTTCTCCTAAAAACCCTGAACCCGATTTAAACCGACCAAGTTCGATTCGGTTTTTTAACTACAAAACCAAAAATAGTTACGATTAGGTTTTTTTTTTTATCTTGAACCAAGTTTTACCTTATCCCATTTAATCAAAATGGAAGCAAACCAAAAAATTTTGAATTGAATTGAAAAAAAAAATGCATTTTTTTTTCAATTTGAATGGGTTCGGTTTGAATTTAGTTAACCGATTTTTTTTCTTAAAAAAACATAAAAACCAGACCAGATGTTTAAAAAAATCTAATCGAGTTTAATAAGTTTTTTTTAATGGTTCAATTTTTCTTGTTATTTGTTTTTTATTTTCTCAGTTTTTTGGTTTTTTTTCACCTGTAGTGTTCATATTTAAAATTTTGAATGAAATTGTATGGATGTTCATGTCATCTTATGGTAGGGGTGAGCGTTTTCGATTCGGTTTGATTTTTATCAAAAAAATATAACCAAACCAAAAATTTTAATTTCTTTTAAAAAAATAACAAAAACCAAACCGGAACTATTAAAAATCAACCATTTTCGGTTTGGTTTTATGTTTTTATGATTAAAAAAATGAAAAAATCTAATTTATTTTTTTGGATTTCTGATGGGTTTACAATTAATATAAAAAAACACTGATTTTCTTATAAGATCCCAAAATATTTTTAATTTTTTTCGCCACTAATACAAATATTAATGTATTAAATTTTTAATGTTAATATATTGTTTATTAAATTTTTTTTAACTTTCTAACACTTTTGTTTTGTTTAATTTAGCATGTGGTGAAATAATTAAAGTTTCACAAGTGAACAAGTTAAAATTTAAATTACAGAATATTACTAGCAAAGGGCTTTAAAATAAATAAGCAACATTAACATAAACATCTTCAAGATACACCCGTTTTTGAACTAATTATCATCTGTTGCTAGATTTAACTTTCCACCAAATTTTACAAAAAATAGTAATAGAAATGTTAGATTGAAAATAAGTTGATTAATAAATAATAAAATAAAAGTACAAGTGTATAAGAGAAATAAACTGATTCAAGATTTTCATATTTTTCATAATCATTCATCAAGGTTGTAGTGTCGATTGGGATTGATCCATGATGCAATCAATTTTGACAACAAATAAGTACTTGAATAGTTGCTGGAGATAAAGAACTTCAGAAGTGGTTGAGTATACGACTGCTTGTGCTAAAAGTTAAATAGCTAAAACATGTTGTGCAATCTTCGAAACTATTTTATATTTCGAAGCATTATACTTCCACTAACCTAAAATATCTAATTTATCATTATCAGGATCCTTAAAACCATCAATCAAATCCTCTCAACTTCATTTTTATTTTCTACACTATCTTCCTCTTGTAAGTGTCTTTTGAATCGAGCAAAAGTATTAACATCTACCTCCATGTCATTGCAATCCATATCATTAACATCATGAATATGTCAATTATCATCCTCCACTTCATCAGCTCATATAGGCTTACCAAATGATCTTTCATCTTCTTTTTTTTGTTAAAGATTATGTTTTGTGATAATCATACAACTCACCAAAACAAAATTTAACATATTTCAACTTAAAACGTGGATCTAAAACAATAGCCACATACAATATAAAATTTTGATTTGCATCATAACCCTAATACTTCTCAAACTTCACCATCAATTTCATCGCCATTCCACTTAAAACATTATCTCTACTTTTACACAATTGCAACAAGTTTGTATGCATGTAAATCAATTCATTGAAGAAGGAATTTGATGTCACATTTAATGAGCCAAAAAACTTTATGTAACTGTGTAAAAGATCTTTAAAAACTTGGCCAAAATTCTATCATTTTCCCAATCCTCCAAACCAGGTGGCCCTATCTTTTTTTATTCCCGTTTAGATCAACCTCTAAAATAACCCATATACTTAGGTTCACTTTCACCTAACCTCACAACACCTTTTCCAATTTTTCAGCAACATCCAACATAAGATAAGTTGAATTCCATCGAGTTGCAACATCCAAACATAATGACTTCTTACACTTTATATGCAATTTTTTGCATACTTTTTATATGCAAGTTGCCTCGCAGGTGAAGATCTCACAAACCTTACTGCATTTCTAATCTTAACAACTGAAGCATTAATCTCTTTTAAGTCATCACTCACAATAAGGTTTACTATATGTGTATAACATCTTACATGCAAATGATCATTTGACAATATATTAAATGACCAATCCATCATCACATTCTTCAAATATAAAATAGTCACATTATTAGAGCTTACATTTTCTTCTCTAACAGTTAAAAGTTTATCAATTCCCCATTCCAACAAACAATTCTTAATCACTTGACCAATTATCTTGCATTGTCTTCTCTAACAGTTAAAAGTTTATCAATCTCTTAGTCTAACAAATAATTTTCAATCAATTGACCAATTATCTCACTCATATGATTTGAAATTTGACAAAAATAGAGAATTCTTTTATGCAATTTCCACTCACTATCAATCCAATGAGTCATTATGTAACAACCCTAAATTTTTTATCATTTTTGTTTAATTTTTTTTAATCTTTCCCCCTCTAAAAAGGGTAGATGAAGCATGAATTTTTTTTTCTCTCTCGCTGAAATTTCTAACGAAATTTTGGCAGAGTCTCCCTTATATCGGGAGATCCCAAGTTATCCATAACAAAATCTGCATACAATTTGAATCACATCTCATCCACAATCACATCTATTTTTAATACAATCAACTGCATAATTCATTCCAGAATATACTCAGGACCATATTCATTCCCAAACTCCATCTTACATCACACACATAAGATAAAAATTAAAAGAGCCAATTCGCACACGAAGATTTCACATATAGATACATATATACATATACATCGAACAATACATAGTTTAATATTCAAAGATAATCTAATACTTTCTAATATCCTGAGCGTATATTGATACATTTAATATTACAGAAACAAAATTTACAAATATATTATTCTATACAATTTACATGTTCTTCTACATAACAAAATTTCACCATAACTCCCTAAGTTCCTATCCTATACAAAAAGGAATTAAGGCTTAAAATCTATTCCTGACGAGATTGGGAAGAACCTGCAAAATATAGATTTTTCATATGAGTACAAAAATTAAGTAAATACTAGCAATTTACAGAAGAATTTGAACAACATATCCATCAATCTACTTAAATCATATGAGATTCTAAACACAACCATATACACCCTTTTAAGGTTATATAAAAGAAGATTTATTTCTTTTGACTGCTTCTTTCCCCTTTTTCACATCGAAGAGACTATAGTCGACACTAATGACCTCCAATAGTGTCTCTAGTTACCCGTCCTGAAATCAACTAATCAGTTTCATGAAAATGTTGACACGAACATAACCGTGGGTGTCATTAACTATATATATGTATTTTTATTTTTTTTAAAAAAACAAAATAGTTCATCTTTATTGTGTTATTTACTTAGGAGGTTTTAAAGTATGTCGATGTCAAGGATTCTTGATATCATTAGCTTTCATCTCAGAAAGCTAATAAAGTCTATAAATTTTATCGATATTGACGTCACCTGCCGATATCATTAACTATTCCGAAATCGAATAGTTAATCAAATTTATACATTATGCCGATATCGATGTCACCCGCTGATATCATTAACTATTCTAAAACCGAATAGTTAATCAAGTTTATAAATCATGTCAATATCGACGTCACCTGCTGATATCATTACCTATTCCAAAATCAAATAGTTAATCAAGTTTATACATTATGCCGATATCGATGTCACCCGCCGATATCATTAACTATTCTAAAACCGAATAGTTAATCAAGTTTATAAATCATGTCGATATCAACCAACTTGTTTCTTTCTATATATATATTTTTCCATCCCCTAACCTTTTCTTTACCCGTTTTCTTTTCCTCATCAATAAGCACCAAATTATAACTTATAGTTCAATAACTAGTAAATAAAATAATTATTAGATAAAGAAAATATAGGTACCAAGTACCCACCATTTTTTTTATATATTAATCCACATCACACACAACAACAATAAAAATGGTAATGATACTCATTTCCCTTTACCATTTCTTTTCTTTCTCACTTATATTCCTCATTATCATCCTTTAATTTTCCAGCTCATTTATAGTCCAAATGAACATCATGAATTCAATTTCTTATCACCATTTATTCTTTTCTTTTATTTTCTGAAGATCAAGACACATTTTATGAAGGGAAAGGGACAATTTGTGCCCTTAACATGGTTAAAGTTTTGCTATTTTCTCAATTTAGCCGAAACTGTCAACACATGTGACAGCTTGACCTCTACTCAGAGTTTTACCCATATCTTGAGTTATAGAACTCCAAATTAGACGGAGTTGGACTCGTTGGAAAGATAACACTCCCAGCTACAACTTTTATGAAGAGACCCTCCCTGAATTATGTATTTTTCAGGTCCAAATATCCCTAAGAAACAGGGCAACGAAACTGCCCTATTTTGAAAGAAAAAAATCTACTCAGAGTTTTACCCATATCTGGAGTTATAGAACTCCAAATTAGACGGGGTTGGACTCGTTGGAAAGATAACACTCCCAGCTACAACTTCTATGAAGAGACCCTCCCTGAATTATGTATTTTTCAGGTCCAAATATCCCTAAGAAACAGGGTAACGAAACTGCCCTGTTTTGAAAGAAAAAAAAAGTATCTCCAATTCATCTTCAATCCTTGATTTCCCATCAATAACAGCAATGTCTTCCCTTTATTCATTAAATCTTATTCATTTATGCATTTTCCTAACATTTTGTGTTAAAAACCCTAATTCCCAATTCAAGAACAATCATCAACTTCTAATCAAATTGAAATTAATTTCATAGAAATTGGAATTAGAACTCCTTACTTGGATGGAATCTAACAATTTTGGAAGAATCCTAGCCTTCTTCTCCTTGAAAATACACAACCACTCTTCCTCCTTTCTTCCCCAATTTCTTCACTTTCTTCTTGTTACTTCTCCACCCAATTGTGCTCTTCTACTTTAGAAATCCAAGGCTTGTATGGGTTTATAATTTTTTTGGGTGTTTACTCTTGCTTTTTATGAAATGAATTTCGAAATTCTTCTTCTCCTCTTTCTTTTGTTTCAGTTGGAAATGGCTGAGAAGAGATGGGTATTTATAGTCCCATCTCTTCTTAATTCTATTTTGACCGTGTTTTTTTTTTGCTTTTCATAAATTTTGTATTATAACAACATTTTAATTTTTTTTTGTAAATCTCCTACCTCTATGTATACTTTATTCTCGGGTTTCACACATTAAGCACATATAATTAATGTTTTGGATTGATATTCATGTATCTGTTGTCAAACATAATCATTAACCGCTACGTGTTATCTTTAATTTTTCTTTCTTTTCAGCATAAATTTTCAAACAATCTTTCATAATAGTAAAACGAGAAGGATTATCAAATTTAGGTTGTATGGTCCTCAAAAATAATTTAAATCTCTTACCTTCCACAAATAAAAAGGAAACTCATCAATTATAATCATTTTTGATAGTGCTAGTCTACATTCCTCATAATTATAACCTATTGCCTTAAGAGTGCCCATATTTTTGTCTTCGTTTTCATCTCTCTTTCTTAGGTTGTAATACCAAAAGTTTTTACTTCTTATCAACCACAAAAAGGAATTTTTTGCATACTTCAAATGACTTCACATATTACTTGTTCCATTCAGAATATAGTATGACATGCATAACTCTTTCCACAATAATTACATTCAGCTCTATAAATTTTAGGATCACCATCAAGTTTTGTAAAATGACCCCAAATTTGTGACTTTTTTTTCTATCATCAACATTTCTTTTTCTTAATGTAAGGGCTTCAAGTTGTTACCTTTATCATTTGTGACAAATGAAGATCTATGATCTCTTTATCTCACTTGATAACACTTAGAATATTTGAAGGTGTTTAAGTGTAGTGAGAATGAGAAATACTATTTGTGTTAAGATATGAAGATTTAAACACAAATATGAGTATTAATGAGGATTGATGATATGAAGGTGTTTTTGCACTCTAATTGCCTCAATATAAGATATGAAAGTTGTGTGTACTTAGTTTTGCAATTAGGAGGTCTATTTATAAGTTTCTAAAAGAAACTAGCCGTTTATAGCCGTTTTAATGTAACTGTCATATCAAGCGGTCGAGCGGTTCACAACGGACAAATCAAGTGGTCGACCGGTTCAGTTCAAAAGACAATTTGTCTTCAAGCGGTCGACTGGTTCACAACGGATAACCCAAGCGGTCGACCGGTTTGGCTCGAAAGACATTTTGTTTTCAAGCGGTCGACCGGTTCACAACGGATACACCAAGCAGTCGACCGGTTCATGCAGAAAGGCAATTGTGACAAATTATCTTTTCTGAATTTTTGAACCGATTGATTATGACTTAATCCTATAATCATCAAATCCTTTTAATGCATGCAATGTGAAGTGTGTGAGTTCATTTTAAGTTGTGCTATCAAGTTAGAAATTGAGATTTACATAATTAAAGCACTAAAATGAAAACTTCTTCTTTGTCTTCACTTGCTTGCATCTTGGACTTCTTGGAATGATTTCTTCGTGTACTCCATTATGCTTGTTGATGTATTCTTTGTATAATACCTGTTTATCGCTTAATCTCATCCAAGCATATTATTAGTCCATTTTCAATTGGTTTTAGAAAAGTTGGTAGCGTCTGAGGTCCTACAATTAGTATCAGAGCCAAGGTCACGAGTTCGATTCCTAGCGGGAGCAATTGCTGAGGGGGAGATTGTTGGCCATGTGTGCATCAATTGTCCTGTGGCGGAGGCCGGGTGGGCCAAGTCACAATCGAATGTCGTGGGCGCTTGTATGCTGAATGCGGTATAAGGCTAGGGTATACGCCTCTTCTATCACCAATTGGTTTTAGAAGAGTTGGTAGCGCCTGAGGTCCTACAATATGCATAATAAATTTATAAATATATATTGTTTTTATACTGATTTTCACCTAATATTCCTCATTTCCTATCCATACTTTCACGATGATCAAAGCATTTAAATACTACTAGGCTAGTCTACTATATTATATTTAAATACCAGCAAGACAACAACAACAATCTCTATTCTCTAATACCATCGGCATGGTATGGAACTCAGAACTAATTACTACTTAAATTCATCAACATATATCACAATCTCAAATATAAAGTTAGTTATTTAGTTACCCATGAACATTAACTAAAACCAATTGGACTAATAAATAAAAACCATGAGCAACTAATATGTATCTTTTATTCAAAGTTTTAATTTCCATAGAACAAGGTACCCATGAATGTTATTAAACAGAGTAAATTATTTACTTACCTTTTGTAAACAGAGGTTCACACTTCAAATAATACAAAGGTCGAGCGTAAGAGGGAGGGAGAGGTCGAGAGGCCAGAGGGAGGGAGAGGCGACACCAAGAAAGTAATCGAGGGAGAGACGTGAGGCTGCTAGGGTTTTCACTTTT
>CM063590.1:1907709-1959424 GCA_032356905.1 Salix exigua | reverse complement strand
AGTGGATAGACGACTTTATTCTTTTCCAGATTCCTTCTAAAAATATTTACGAGTAAACAGTCACACGCAAATGATGCAAGTCAGTCAAAATCGAGATTTTGACACGGAAAGAGCTTCGAAAAATCGGATCGTAAGATCGGATCGTAAAATTGTAGAAAGATCGTAAAATGTCCGTACAAAAATTATTATTTTTAATTATATTTAAATTTAAAAAATGAATTTAAATATAATTAAATATTATTATTTTTTATTTTATTATTTTTCTACGATTTTTCTATGATTTTTCTACGATTTTGAACGATTTTTGACCGAGTTTGACCGGTTTCGATTTTTCTTTCCGGTCCAACCAGGTTTTCGGAGCCAACTCGCAAAATCGTACGATTTTGCGAGTTGGCTCGCGATTTTGACTGCCTTGAAATGATGATAAAAATTTGAGCTGAATTTTAATTTAGGTTATTTTAGTATGTTGAACAAAAATACAGTAAAAATAAATTGTGATATATTTGGTGCGCATGAGAGCAAGTTCAATGATAAGAGCTATTTTGAAGAGCTAAATTCTTAAAATGGTTCTTTGAATAATATGTATATAGTTTTTTTATTGATGTATGCTCCAATGGTAAGAGCCATTTTGGAGAGCTATTTTTTTATATTATTTAAATATAGTGCAATTATTTTATATATAGTTTAATTATGCAATTAATTAATTAATAGAAGTAAGTTATATAATTAAATAATTACTTTTAAAAAACTCTCTAACCATTAATAAGAGTAAATTATATAATTATATAATTATTTTAAAAAAACCGTCCAACAATATAATCAAAAACTCTACAAATAATTCAGTCAAATTAATTACAAATTAAAACCCTTCTTTGCCATTTTTATTTGCAAAAACCTAACAATAAAAATCACCACGAACTATGATAAAAATAAAAACATATCACAAATTAATAAAATCTAAAATTATCTAGTACAAACTCAATTTCCTCTCGAGGCCAGGTTGGGAATTCATTTAAAGAAAACATTTTATTATTATTTCTTGTTCTAAAAAGAATTGGCCTTTGTTTATCTCACTTAACTGTCTGTGTCCTGGTTCATTGTCCCATTCCTTCTCTCTCTCTCTCTCTTTCAAGTTTTTTCCTTTTTATTTTCTCCTGTCTTTTAACATTTCTATGCCCTGGTTCTTTCATCTTCTTGAACAACGATCTTGTGCCCCAAAACAGCTATCAGGTTCTGCTTACTGCGGACCGGTCGAGGCCAACGACAAGGATCTAATTCAATTTCCTCTCCATGGTTATTGAAGAAAACCAGCTTCATCGTTGCCCATCTGATGTCGATCTTGATTTCAGCTTCAACTCCACCGCCACTGACTGCACTTTCGCCTCCTCAAGTGCTTCTTGTTCAAACCAGGAAAGCAACACTATTTGACAATAATCCTTGCTACACTGACAGTTGTGATGTTCTTTTCAGTTTTTTTTATGTTGAACAGTGTTATGGCATTTTCATTTCGGCATGCTACAAATAGCACATCATGCGGCGGGGAGCAGCCATTTTGGCTATCAAAATGGGTGTTCCGTTGGAGCGGAAAAAATGAAACAAAAATACATGTTTTTGGCTTTGGCTCTTCAAATGGTATTGGCGTTGGACTTGCCCTGACAGTTTATTAAAAACAAGATTTTTGTCCACAAATACTAATTTTTTAATTTATATATTATATATTATTTATTTATTGTGTAATTTGGCAAACTAAAATTGACCAAAATAGACGTGCACATGTAACAGTATAATTGCGAAAACTTTTTAATTTTAAGCACTAAATGACAAAACAATTCTACATATTGCACCAAATTATCACAAAATAAAATGTAAAGACAAAAATAAATTATCAAAAAATCTTCAATGATCAAAACAAAATTATTTGATCTTATCTCATATGCACTAGATAAGAACATATATTGTATAGTTTGATTGAATTTAATCTTAAATACCATGTAATATATCCTATTTTTATTTTTATTGTTAAGTTTAATGTCACGATGGTGTTTTGGTCTTCATGAGATGTTGTGTGTGGAAAAGAAGTGTGGTAGAATCATAAAATCATTATTATAATTTTCAAGAGTTGTAACATGTATTAAGATCACTAGAGAAACTAATGATCTACAAGAGTCTATGTAAGGGACTTGAGCAAAGAGAAACGTGTCACTTCTAGTGTACCTTATCTAAGACAAGTTGCATTGTTGTTTGATTTCTAAGTCGAGTTTCTATTCACTGGTCTATTTTAAGGTTCAAGGTGGATTTCTCTTTATAAATGAAACTCTACCTTATTGGGTCAAAACATGACTATTCTAAAAACTGAATTTTAGCATCATATTTCTCAATGCATCTTGAAGGTATAATATACAATCTAGTTTTAAACATCGGTTATTTAAATCTACAATTAAATCCTTGTATTCTAAATGAAAAATGAACAAAAGAGTTTTGAAAAGGTTTTTTATATTTTGGCCAAACTTTAATTGACAATCATAAATTGGTTACGATATTCACTTTAAAACATGATAAAGATGCAACTCTTTTATAAAAAAATATGTTGTTTTTTTTATTAAAAAAATCATCCATATGCATAAAAACAAAAATATTTTTACTTTTTTGAAATAGGAAATTATTATTATTATTATTATTATTATTATTGGAGTTTTTTTTTGGATAAAATCAAACATTTTGTATCGAATATGTTTCTTACAATGTAAGTATACAACTCAATATTATACAAGTTTTTTTAGAGAATTGCAAATATTTTCAAATACCCTTTTAACATTATTTAGATTTTTTTAAAATAATAATATTTTATTATGTTAGTATTATATATATACACACACACACAGGGAGAGAGATAAATAGATAGTTTGGGAAGACCCAATATGATTGGCTTGAGTTGTTGGCGGCCCAATCAATTTTTTTACAAGGTTCGGCCGAAGGTGTCAGTCAGTCATAAAATAGTATTCACGTGGATGTTGTTCACATGCAAGTGAACCGTGAACAGTGAATTCACTCATCACTGCACCAATCAGTGGAGGAAGAGAAATAAGGGGGAGAACAAAAGAGTTACCAGGTGTGGGGGGTTCAAGCATGAAAAAGAGGTTCGTATGATGATTGAGGAGGTGTCAATGGAGGCAAGATGGTCGGAAAAAGAAAAAAACTTGTTATTGGATGGAAAGAAAATAGGGAGAGGCTAGATTTTTTTAATTTTGGCTTTTATATTTCTTGATATTTAAACATGAAGTTCACCCTTATTTATAGATGATGAAATAGGATAATATTATCTTTATTTATAGGTGATCAAAGAGGATAATATTATCTTTGTTAGGGTAAAATTCCAGCATCTAATTCAACCTCAAAGCATCACAACAATTGACTTAAATTTAGTATAATAGACTGTCAGATTTGACAGCTAATGGTTGCTTGAGGAGATCTTTATAACGACTACATTGGTAATGTGGTGTTAGTCAGTTTGAACTAACCATACCATGGTAAGGAGATCTTTTTAATGGAAGTTTTGTCAATTTTGGTGATTGATAGAGACATTAAATGGAACTACAGAGTAGGCTTAATTGATTAGCTTTTAGGTGAAGAGTTGATGAAGAAGACAATGAATAATAACCACATGGTATGTCATCTGGTTACTTTGGTGGACTAGACAACACATCCTTTTTTTCTTCTCCAAAACGACGTTGTTTTGAGGATTTTGGTCATATTTTAATTTTGTCCTTAAATTGTTAATTACTCTATTTACAACCTTGATTGACCATAAATCTTTTTTGTGCAATTTTGCACTTGAAGAACTTTAATTGTATCTCTATATTTATGTTCTTCATTTTGGTAATTGGTTTTAGATTTATAAAATTTAACCATCAAATGACTATAAACTCTCAAATTCTTTCAATTTCACCACTGATTTCGGCCAAATCAGGTTCCTATAGTATGATTTTTTTTACAAAATTATCATTGGCTATGAATTTCTTCAATTTAACCTCTAATTTCAATCAACTAACTTGGTAAAAAATAAATTTGATCTCCAAAAACTCCAAATTTTTTTATTTAAGACCAATGTGGGCTCCTAAACATAATTGTTCACTAATTAAGTCCCTAATAAAATTAATTTGGCCATTTAAAATTATAATTAAGTCCTTGTACTTAGTTAAATCCTTCAATTGGATTCAAATTAATTTTTAATGTAATTAAACTTTAATTTTGGATCATGATTAAATCAAATTGGCTTATTAAAAATCTAATTATATCATTAGACTTAATGTTTATGCAAATTTGCTAATAATAATTTATTTTGACCTTGAATTTGTGTTTGACCTTAGACTTAAGCACAAAAATGGTACAATTAAGCTCTTGAATTTGTCCAATATTTTTGGTTTGATTTTTCACTATGTTAGTCCTTTTTATTTTTATTTTTGTTATTTTCTTATGTTATCTAAATATATGGAATAACCTACAAATGAGTTGCAATTGCCCTCTATTTACAATGTTTACGATAGAAAGTCTCATACAAGATTTTAGATAGTAAGCTTTATAAAGAAGAAAAAACAATGAGAGAAAAACTTTACCAAATCAAGATATGGTTAATTCATTTGAAACAAATGAGGGCTATAAAACGAGTTCAGTAAGAAGAAAAGAAAAGGGTAAAAAGCGCACAATTAGAAAGGTGAAGGCTTAGGATGCATTAACGAAAAAATGAGAGATATATTATGTAAAGGAAAAGATGATGTTATGAAAAGTTGGAAGTGCATTCAAAATGATCACATTGTAATGAGTGACATAAGGAGAGATAAAGATGGAAAATACACCATCTAAGTTGAGAGTTGGAAAACGCACTAAAAAAAAGAGATAGGGTTGGAAAGCGCATTATCTCAATTGATAGTTGAATGCTAAACAACAAAGTCAAATGAGAGAGTTATAGATAGGACTCACAAACACATTCAAATGAAAAAGATATGAGAGCTCGAAGGTGCACTTGAAAAGGATGTAAAAAGACTTGTGAATTACAAGCTTACCAAAGACTTTTTCCTTAAGGATTCAAGTGCAATGTGTTATAATACATGTGTACTTACCTCAGAAATAAGTATTTTTTCTTTATAGACTTTCTTTTTTAGAGTTTTGATATATTTGTAAATAGCTTCAATGGCTTATCACTTTCACTTAATTGAGACATAACTTGTGATCTTGACCTCTATGAGTGACAAACGTTAAAACTATATCCACATGCCCCTTCCTTAAAGACCCTTAATTCTATTCAACATCCTATGTCTTTTTAAAAAGGGAATGATGAAGTTTGTTGAATTATATATTTTGGATTGCCTTCTATTCTTATTATTCTCCCAAGTGTTATAGGCTTTGAGTTTTCTTTATGAAAACGATATGCAAAAAAATAGTGATTATTTACAAAGATTGCTTTAATTGAAATTGTTTTGTGCTTTAAGTCATCCTAAACACAAAAAACATTCTGATGTTAGTTTTAAACAAACTTGTTCTAAAAAGAATTAAAATGATTCTCGTTGTTAGGTTATATGGTGTTCTTAATAGAAAGGTTAAGTGATGTTTCTGTTCATATCTTGGTGACTAGAAGGGTTCGAGTTTGATTTGGGGTTTGAAGGTAAAGAAAAGCTTGTTAAACATCTATATAGTTTGTTTTGCACGAGAAAACATTGTTCACAAATTTAGATTACTTGTCTTTTGATTAGAAAAGGCTTGATTAAACTTGAACTATAGACTTCGATTCTTGAATACGACAAAAAGAGACATTAGCGGGCTCAAAATTGGTAAAGGGTTATCCAAGACTAACGATCACTAACGGTTTCTTATAGACCTCCTTTTGATCCAATAACTTTGAAACCTTGGAATTATCTTGCAAAATAGTTTAAGCTACCCTCAGTGTTTAAGCTTCTAATCTTTTTTGTCATCTTGGATTTTAAGCACTATCATCATGTTTGTTATTTTGGTATTCTCAAACTTTTTTTTAATTTTATGCCCTTAATTTTGTTTGTGGATACATTTAGTCATTTTGGACCATTTTGTAGATTTAGAGTTTTTTATCCTTATACTTACCCCTGATATAGGGTGTAATCATAGTTACGGTTATTTTTTTTTAAAATATTATGCTCAAACAAGGACTGTAAGAGATATTTTAGAACATAAAAGGATAATCAAATATGATTTTTTTTCATTTTAATAACATGCATTAATGATTAGTAAGTTTTACTTTTCCATGCAAAATAATTTTTTATTAGTCGTTTAGCTAAGACCTTAGTTTTATTATGTGACTTTTTATAGGTATGAAATCACCTTTCAAAAAAATCACTTCATATTCCAGAACTCATTTGTTAAACGGATACCAATTTGCCTTTTGCTTTCATACTAAACTTTGATTTTACAAAAATCGTCATGAAAACATGAGATCATGCATACTTTTTTTAGAATGGGGAATATAACAAATAATTTTAGGTACAATGGTTTTACAAACCAATAAAATGTTCAAGTTTCTAAAAGGTATAGGGTGTGTTTTTGTTAAAAGCATAGACACGTCATAAACACAAGAAAAATACATGATTATTGAAAGGAAGACTCATTTATGATAGAGATTCTTGTTGTGTAATGACCCAAATTCCTGACAACGCTAAAACAGGTTGAAACATGACAAAGCCAAAACAATATGATCAAACAAATGCAATTATTTAAAGGTAATAGGAGCATGATCCATCTTCCAAATCTGGTGCACCTTTTCTTCTGAAACTTTTATAGGGGTCATTTTGATGGTGTAAGCATTTGTCACACTTCTGTACTAGATGCCTCGCCATTTTCATCAGGCGGCTATTCCACTTTCTTATTGAAGCATGGCAAATACATAGCAATATGCAAAAATTAGTTTGAGTAGAGATTGGGAAGACTCGATATGATTGGTTTGAGTAGAGATTGGGAAGACTTGATAGGATTGGTTTGAGTAGTTGTCGACTTAATCAATTTTTTTACTAGGTTCGACCAAAGGGGTGAGTCAGTCATAAAATAGTGTTCACATGCATGTGAATACTGGAGAGTGAATTAATTCACTGTCCATTGCACCAATTAGTGGAGGAAGAAAAATAAGGGGAGAATAAAAGAGTTACTAGGTATTGGGGATTCACTCGTGAAAAAGAGGTCTGTATGATGGTTGAGGCGTTAATGGAGGCAAAGTGGATGAAAAAAGAAAAACTTGTTATCAACTAGAAAGAAAATAAGAAGAGGCTTGATTTGTTTTACTTTTTATTATTTCTTGATGATTTGAGCATGAAATTCACCATTATTTATAGGTGATGAAAAAGGATAATATTATCTTTGTTAGGGTAAAATTTCAGCATTTGATTCAACCTTGAAGCATGGCAACTATTGACTCAAATTTAGTATCACAGACTATTAGATTTTACAACTTAGGGTTGTCTGAGTTGTCACCTATGTAACAACTTCATCATTTGTGTGGTAACAATTAGTTTGAACTAACCATACCATGGTGAAGAGATCGTTTTAGTACAAGTTTTTGTCAAATTTGGTGAAATATCTACATTAAATGGATTTGTAGAGTAAACCTATTTGATTAGTTTTTAGGTGAAGACTTGATGAAGTAGACAATGAATAATAACCACATGGTATGTCATCTGGTTCCTTTGGTGGACTAGACAACATGTCATTTTTTTCTTCTCCAAAATGACGTTGTTTTGAGGATTTTGATCATATTTTAATTTTGACATTGTTTTGAGGATTTTGGTCATATTTTAATTTTGTCCTTAAATGGTTAATTACTCTAATTACAACCTTGATTGACTATATATCTTTTTTGTGCAATTTTGCACTTGAAGAACTTTAATTGTATCTCTATATTTATGTGCCTTTTATTTTGGTAATTGGTTTTAGATTTATGAAATTTAACCATGAAATGACTATTAAACGCTCAAGTTCTTTCAATTTCACCATTGATTTCGGTGTCAAGTTCATATAGTCCGATGATTTTTACAAAATTATCATTGGCTATGAATTTCTTCAATTTTGCTCTAATTTCAATCAACTAACTTGGTCAAAATAAATTTGATCTCCAAAAACTCTAATTTTTTAATTAAGACCAAATTAGGCCCCTAAACATAATTGTTCACTAATTAAGTCCCTAATAAAATTAATTTGGCCATTTAAAATTATAATTAAGTCCTTGCACTTAGTTAAATCCTTCAATTGGATTCAAATTAATTTTAATGGTGATGGCTTGGATTAGGAGGAGATAAAATGTTAAGTGTTTAAGCTATGAGTGGTGGATGAGCTAGGAATAGTGGATTCAATTGCAAGAGAGTGGGTGACTTTTTGGTATTTTCTAGCATGTAATTTTTCGTGGTGTCCCTTTTCCAATTATATTATTTTTTAAGGCCTTCTTTTTTATTGCCTAAGACTTTTCAATATTTATAGGCCAAATATTTTATCTTTCCCTATTGCTTGGTCCTCAAGCCATTTATATTCAATCAAATTCCTTATTTTCTTCCTTTTGTGCCTATGGTTCCTTTGTCTATTTTTTATTCTTTTTTTTTTAAGAAAAAAAGCAACGAGAACACCAATTTGATGAGAGAAATAATCAAAGATTATGAAATGAAAGTGTTAACAATTAAGCCCATGATTTTTTATTTTATTTTTAGATTTTTTTGAAAAAAACATTGAAACTAACTAAAATGTTATGAATGTGAAAATATTTTTATTAGATTTCTTGTTTTTTCTCTTTTGCAAAAATAGGGTAAAAAACTAGGTTATGAAACTTAATTAAGCTTGTTATGTCAATATGATGACTCATTGACCTATCTTTGGAACCAAGCTGGATTTCAAAGTAAAAGTAAGAGTTAACCTACTATGGCTCAACCAACCTAGCATATGCATCCATGATTCGGCCAACCTTACTAAAACTAGTACATTGATTTATTTTTTAAAATAATTAGGATGATGATCTTTTAGGTAAATAACCTTGTCGTGGATCATGGCCTTTATCGGTTTAATAATCTTTTTTCAATTCATTTTTTTTTATTTAATTATAGTTTTTTTTGTAGGAAAGATAATGGATAAAATTATCAAGGAGAAACATCTTTCTTCAATCTAAGATAAATTTCCTTATTAATGCATTTCTTTATTGTTTTAAAATCATTTCTTTTATTGTATGCATGATTTTATAAATAAAAACCTATCATGTGCTCCAAAGTAAGTGTTTTTTTTTAAATATTAAAATAATTTTTCAATATTTTGTATGTCGTCGAAGGAAAACAATAATAAATGTGATAAAATTATGTGAATAATTCATCCAAAAATTTAATGAACATAATGTTTTTTATCGAATATTAATGAACATTTTTTTATTTTTGTAAATCAAGAACATAATAAAAGAATTTCTATTTAATTTAAATTCCTATGAAACTATTTTTTAATAGACAATGCATCATGTGTTTGCAAAGATTATAGGAAATAAAGAGGTGAATGAAAAATCAAAATGGGGTTTTTTGAATGTAAAGCAACATTTTAAACTTATTTTCATCCTAAAAACTTAGTAAATACACTGAAAAACTCAAAACACCTCTAAATTGGTTTTAATATATAAATCAGATCATCAAAACCAACACATTGAAACCAATTTGGCTTTTCTATTTCCAAAATCCAAGTCAGCTCATTGCTTTCTCTCTTTTGCTTCATATTTAGCAGCCCTCTCTCTCCTCTCTCATGATTAGGGTAAGGAATGTGAATAGAATAAAATTTTGGATCAAAACATAAGAATCTCAAACTAAAATGAACAAAAAAAATCTACATGAATCCTTTTTTTTTAAAAGTGCCTTATAGATAATGTAATTTTTTTTTTGTGTTTATTCCTAAGAGTCAATTTTGTTCCAATGCATCAAATGTTTCATAAGCAATAAAATTAAATTCTTTTTTGCCAGAAAAAAATACATTTTACTCGTGTAGTTTTTTCCTTTCACATAATCTAGTTCCTATTGTTTTAGTTATTTATATTTTAACCATAAAAATCTATCTTTCTAACGTTGCAATTCAATAAAGATTATTTGAGTATTTAATCATGCTATAAAAAGTTGATCAAAGTCTATAAAATTGGTTTTATTTTGGATTTTTATATTGATTAAAGCGTAATATTAGACTAGAAATAAGATTATTTAGCTTTCTTGAATGTTTTTAGGTAAAAACAAATTGAAGTTTTGGTAAACTCATATGATGATATCATGTTTTTCAAATCAAAACTTTAATAATTGTTTTATGAATTATTGTATATAAACCTATAATATGTAATGTTTTTTTAATGTCTTATGAGTATTTAATGAAAATAAAATACATGCTCTTTGAATTGTTAAGTTCTTACACAATTTTATCAAATTAATTATTTTTTATTTATTTTCACATACAATCACAGCCCTCAATAATTAAGCATAGACTTCATTGGACCAAAGCTATTTATTTCGGCCATAACTTCCAAGAGAAGGAGAGTTCTTAAGGATCCAACATTGTACAGTAAAAGAACACGCAAGGCAAGGAGTGCAACTTTTTTTAACTTTTGCTTATCGAACAAGAAGGGAAAGAACTGGTCTTTAAATTTATATGCTTTTTACAAAGTGGTCCTTCATCTTTGTATTCTATAATTTGACTCTCATTCAACTTTTAATCTTCAAATTCATTCCAATCAAACCCCTTATTGCACACATTTGGCATTTCTAAATTTCAATTTTGTCCGTACTCTTTCAATCATAGGTGTTTGAAGAGGTTATTTAGAATTGTGTTTCAACGTGTATTTGTGTGAGTTTTCATCCCTACTTGGTATTGAATTTCAAAAATATTTTTGAAAAAAATTGAAATTGTTTTATTTTTTAAAAAATTAAATTTTTGAAATTGGAGTTCAGTGGCAAAACAGTACCTACCAGTGAGGCCGAAATCGCCGACGCCATAACTCTTGCCACTGATGAGATTGCAGGCAGTGGTAAGGGCATATCAAACGCACCATTGACTTTGGTCGTAAAAAAGAAAGGCATTCCGGATCTTACAATGGTTGATCTCCCTGGAATTACCAGAGTTCCTGTCCACGGCCAGCCTGAAAACATCTATGAGCAGATAGCGGATATCATTATGGAGTACATAAGGCCTGAAGAGAATAAACCAAGCATGAGATTGCAGCAATGAAAACAAAACACATGAGTACTTAATCCTTTTTAATAGAAATCAGTTTGGAAAAGAGAAAGAGAAGAGAATGGAAAGATGAAATTGAATTTGATTGAGAAGATTTTGAGAATTTGAGAGATTGAGAAGAAGAAGAAGAATGCTTAAATAGCAAATAAGATAGAAGATACAGAAGAAATTTCATTAGTCTATATCTTGATAGGATTTTCATTTGTCTTGTAAGAATTTGAGAAGAGAGGAATGAGAGGGAAGAAACGAGATAAAATTTGTTTGAATTTCATTTGTCAACTTATGTTTTTTTTAAGTTTTTCATTTGTTGATAAATTTGAGAAGAGAGGGATAAGAGGGAGGAATGAGAGAGGATAAAATTTGTAGATAAATTTCTTAATCCGTGTAAGAATTCATTTTCTACTTGTCAATAATTTTTTCTTTCTTTCTTTTTTAACAAATCAAAACAGACATTTGGCATGCACAAAACGACACCACAGTACAAATCAAAAATTCACACATCTCTGCCCGAGTGTGCACACCAGCACAGCAAAATCAATCATGCGACATTCACCACACTTGTTGGAAGGAGAGCAGGATTGCTAGACGAAACCGTAAGGGTCCTTAACCTTCGTCACGTGCTCGGCACAACAACACGCTCCTTCAACTTCCACAATCTCGCTCTTAGACAGCCCCAGCGGCCATAGCCTTGGCCACAGCAGCCTTAAGGTCTTCAGTCTCTAGGCACATCTCAAACACTCTCTTCTGCAATCTGATCACTGTTGCTCTCTTTGCGACGAGACTGCCAACCATCGATTCTGAAATCAACCAACTGATCAACATCAAAAAATGCAGAGAGAGAGAGAGAGTAGATAGCAGCAGAAGAGAATGGAAGAGCCATAGTTCTTGTTAGCAGTAGAGTAAGAGTATCAGCGGTTGGTCCTGACTGCCTTCCAAATATCTTTTGAATCGTCAGGTGGTGCCTCAACGGAACCATGTCGTCTCTTTCTAATTCTCTTTATTTGTTGTTGCTCTCTGCTTTTTAGAAGGCGATGTGAATTGGATCTGGAACAGAGAAACAGATCCATTTTTTTTTTAAGTTCCATTTTCTATTATTATGCTATGCATTCAGAATTATACAGCTGAAGAAAAGGAAATGGAGATAGAAGTGGGACTAGGAAGGAGTAGGAGGTATGAGAAAAGAAAACAAGAGTCGTAGTAGTAGATAGAGCATCAGTAGCAGCAGCAGCAACACCTTCTACTTTGCTACTACCTTTCTTCATCTTCCTCTTCCTCTTCCTTTTCCTCCTGCTACACCTTGGAAATCTAATTTTGCTTTGAGTGATTGGATGGAAGTGACGCAACACTCCTGCCAGTCAAGCTCCTTAATGTCTGCTACAATGCCCTCCATGTTCATCAATGTGCATGATGATATTTCGTTTTTCTCTTTCACCGTGGAGCATGACAGATTCTCCAGATCTATTATATCCACCACATTTATCAACACCTTCTTAGAGCCTTTACAGTTGCTCTTGAAGTCGTGCATGCAAATGATCTGTCTGAGGAATATGGTGGTGAGGCTGAGTTGCTTGTGATACTAGAATAACAGAGCATAGATCCTCAAGCTCAAAGAACTTGTTGTCTCTACTGGTGAAGAAGATGAAGATGCGTCGCGTCGATCTGAATTTTTTTTTTGAATAATGCATGACGATCAGATTGCGGAAGCAGATGATTGGATCAATTAATTCATCTGCACAAGCATAAAAGATATGATATCATGTTAGGATTGTGTAATTGATGAAAAAGAAAGAATTATGTAACTGATAAAGAAGAAACAAAGGGAGAACAGAGAAGAGAGAGAAGAGAATTTGAATTTTATTATGTTTGTCACCCTGAATGTGTGTTACAACAACCACTACTTATACACCTTGTATACTCTCCATTGTATACTCTAACAAACAGTTGGTGAAGCCCCGACAACTTTTATGGGCAGAGTTGGATCCGCCAAAGAGTCGCTGAACAAGATCATTGTAAGAGGAGAATATGATGAGTATCTAGATGATCAAAATATGCATTGTGCTGCCAGATTGGCTGAAATGCTCAACCAATACTCAGGTGAACTTCATGAGTTCTCTGAAGATGACCTTACTAGGAACTTTATGATGAGTGAGATTCTGGTTTTGGAGGAAGCCAAAGGGATTCAATTGCCAAATTTCCTTCCCCGCACTGCTTTGCTATTCTGCAGAAGAAGGTCGAAGAGGTATCACACATACTAGTTGACTTTGTTGAAAAAGTATGGACTTACATTGAGGGTGTGATCATGTCTGTTTTGATGCAGGAGTCTATAATAGGGTTGGAAAACTACCACCAGCTTCAGCTATCCACTCGGCGAGAAGTCTATAATCTGATGGAAAAAATGCAGGAGCGTTCTAGAAATTAATTTGATTTTATGGCTTTGCATTTGCAGTTTCATGCTCAAAATCTTGTGAACAAGGAGATCGTCAAGGAGCTTGTCGGTAGGCATGATGGTGCGATAGAAGGAATGCTCGAGGAATCTCCAGTTGTAGCTGCTAAACGCGAGAAGCTAAATGTGAGCATCAAGGTAGTGAGCAAGTCCAAGAATGAATGGACAAAATTACTACAAATATCTAGTTTGAGTTTGTTGTTAGATATTCTTGAAATAATCGAATGTTAAATACATATAGCAGCGGAAATCTAGATTATAAATACCTCAAGCCATTGTTGTTCAAGTGTCGAAATAAAATGAATTCCCAATTGCATCAGCAACCAAGCTTTTCCCAAAGCAGCAACAACAATACAAAATAATAAAACATTTTACGAGAGAAGCCTTCTGATCTATGCCTACCAGTAGCCGTAGATGGAGTACAGAAGCTATTATTTATAAGTAGATCAGGGACCCCACTCATTAATTTATTTTCCAATTTTCTCATTCCATCAAGGAGATAATTAGCCATGATCAATTAATTTATTCCCATTGTCGCGACGACGATATTTGGACGCGCTTCGCGCCTTGCCATCTCCCTTGTGTTCGGGGAGACAACGACGCGCGATGAAAATGGGGTTGTTTATAGTCGTAAAATTTCCGACTATAATTCTAAGGAGTCGCCACCTAGTATTAAGGTTACTAGGAACCTATTGGTATGCGGGAGTCTAGGGTAAGGGGACTTGTTGTGCAAGGGGAAGACGCATCACCCCCACTGCACGCTACTTGAGGTAAGCTGCATTGTTGTTTGATTGTTTTTCTAAGTTAAAATGTTTACACTACATTTCAAAAAAAACATTTTTTTTATCTGCGGGTGTACTTTACAACGTAATTTTACACCGCAGTTATAAGTTTTTTTTATCTACCGATGTACTTTACAATATAATTTTACACCGTAGTAAAAATCTTTTTTTATCTATGGATGTACTTTACAATGTAATTTTACACCGTAGTAAAAGAAAATTTATCTGTTGGTGTATTTTACAATGTAAATTTACACCCTGACAGATGAAACAAAAATATTTATAATTATTTTTGATATTTTGGCCAAATTCCAATGGATAATCGCAAACTGGTTACGATATCCAAATTTTCATTTTAAAAATATGGAAAAATATGCAACATATTTTTTTATGAAAAATACAATAAGAAAAGCTTTGGAATCCGGCCGTATGCACAAAAAACAAAATACATTTTTTATATTTTTGATTTTTTTGTAATAATAATAGTAGTAAAAAAAATAAAAAAATACTTTTTTTTGTCTATTGTATTTTTCAATTTTTTATTTTTTTTGGGCTAGGATGTCAGCCACAGTGTGCTGACAGCCCATCTTTAGTGAGCTGGGCATCCAGCCCGTGAGTGTGGCTGGGCTTCCAGCCATCACGGGCTGGAAGCCCAAAGGTTTTCTGGGTTGGGCTTCCAGCCAATATTTGCGGGAAGCCCAGATATTTGTGGGCTGGGCTTCAATCTTCATGGGATGGAAGCCCGAAAGTTTAAAAAATATAGGTTGGGCCGAAGCTAGATGGGCTTTCGGCCCAAACGTTGTGGACTGGGCCTCCAGTCCATGTGGCTGGAAGCCCACCTGGAAATAGACCTTGGGCCGGGCACAAAGGTCGGCCCACCTCTCTCAGCCGCCGGCCCACATGCACAGCGGGACGCAAATTGCATCCCACTGCATGTAAAACCCTGCAAACCGAAGGTAGAAGACGAAGGAACAGTAGATTTTCGAGTATGACGAAACGTGTACCTGTTAATTCCTTCAGGTAGAGGAGGTCGAGGTGATGATCCCTGTGGTGGTGGCGTCGTCAACGGTGACCTGTGGTGGCTGGAAAAAGACCCCGAAGTTGCTCGGGACGTTCGTGACAGCTGCTGTGAACATGGCCCTTGCTTCGCCTGAGGGTGTATTTATGTTTCTGGTGCAGGGCGGAGGTGAATGGTGATGAAGAGGGAGATATTGGGTGGTCGGGAAGGTCGTAACAGTGGAGAGAAAGTGGACCGAAGGGCTTGTTTTTAGAGAGAGAGAGCACGGTTGGGGAGAGAAAGAGAGGGTTGCTGCTCTGTGTTGAAGACGAAGATGGGATTTCTAACTTTCTGTTGCTTGCTTTTGATGCTTAAAATCTGTGTAAGTCTTCTACTTATTTTCCTTCCAATCTGCATGTAATTCTCTTTGTTTTTTTCTTTAAAAAATCCCCCCCTTGTGCATGCTGCGAACTTGTATTTATAGTGAAATATAGGCATGCAGGTTGTGTGTGTGGGGTGGCATCTACATTTTGCAGAAATCAGAGGGTTGCAGTGGTTGTTTCTGCATTGTTGCAGAAAATAGAGAGGTTCATTGTCGTGCAAGGAGCTGTTGCAGGGTTGTTCCTGCACTGTTCTGGTGGCGGAACAGTGTAGGGACATGTACAATTTGTGTGATAAAAAATACAATTTAGTCCCTGAATGTTTAATTGGTTCAATTGCACCCCCGATTAATTTTAAACTTTTAATTTTATGCAATTGTATCCCCGTCAAAATTTCAAACAACAACCTTAAATGTGCGTGCCTTTTTTATTTCGGTCTCTGGTTCCCGATCTGCGCGATTTAACCCTTAATTGACCATTGGATTCTCAATTCGTTCAATTTGGCCCCTAATTTCTTAAAAATTCAAATCGGTCTCCGAAAATTCTATTCTCATCAATTGAGCCCGAATTAAATTCAAGAAATTAATCTCTCATTGATTAAGCCCTTAAATTAATTTGACCAATTTAAAGTATAATTAAGTCCTTACACTTAATTAAATCCTTCAATTGGACCTTAAATTAATTCCCGATCATAATTAAATTTTAAAATTTGTCGACGATTAAATCGAATCAAATCATAAAAATATAATTATGTCGTTTAACATATTCATCCAACGAGAAATTATTTTTGCCTTAAATTTGTATTTTTCTCTATTTTTGGAACCAAAGAGATACGATTGTACTCGCGAAAACAACCAAAAATTTCACATTGATTTTTCTACCCACGCTGGCTCCTTTTATTTTATTTTTGTCATTCTATTTTATTTTGGGGAGTAACTAAAAAATTGGGTTACGACAGTTGCCGCCCTCTTTACAATGCTTACGATTAAAGTTATGTAAAAGACTTTAGATAGTAAGCGTTGTAAAGAAAAAGATAAGTGGATTTATCAGACCAAAAAATGGTTGATCCATCCAGAAATGAGAATAAGGACTATAAAGCGCACTCAGAAAGGGCTGATAAGATAGGGTTAGAAAACGCACTACCTAGGAATTGGGGTCGAAGGAAGACACCCAAAAAGGATGGAAGATGGTGATGTTTGTAATGACACAGGAAAATGGTCTTAAACTAATGGATGACCTAACCAAGTGAAAATGGTGAAGATGGTAAAAACAAAGATATGGTCTTGTTGTGTCGGGCGACCTGCCCAGATGGAAGCAAAAAGTGGTGATGAAGATTTCATGGGATAGAATATAGGGCTAGAAAGCTCTCTACCTAGGATCTATGGTCGAGGGTTAGAAAATTCAACTCAAAAGAGAAAGAAAAATAGTGTTGGAAAAACACTATCTTAATTGATGGTCGAAGGTTGGAAAGCACGATCGACAAGGAGGATAGGGATGGAAAACACACTATCTTCATTGGTGGTTGGAAAACGCACACGAAAAGAAAGAAAAATAGGGTTGGAAAATACACTATTTTAGCTTATGGTTAAGGGTTGGAAAACACACTTAAACAAGAAGGATAAGGATGGAAATGCACTATCTTAATTGGTGGTTGGAAAACGCACACAAGAAGGAACAAAAATAGGGTTGGAAAACACATTTCAACAAGGAAAGGAAATGGCTAAGAAGCGCATGATCCTAATTAGATAGTTGAGGGTTGGAAAACTCACTCAAATAAGAGGAAAGGAATGACTAAGAAGGGCACGATCCTAATTGATGGTTGAGGGTTGGAAAACTCACTCAAATGAGAGGAAAGGAATGGCTAAGAAGCGCACGATCCTAATTGATGGTTGAGGGTTGGAAAACTCACTTAAATGAGAGGAAAGGAATGGCTAAGAAGCGCACGATCCTAATTGATGGTTGAGGGTTGGAAAACACACTCAAAACTGGAAGAGATAGGGTTGGAAATCGCACTATCTTAATTAATGGCTAGAGAGCTCACCCAAATTCTGGAAAGAGATAGGGCTAAAAAGCATGTTATTTGAGTTGGTTGATGGCTAGAAAGTGCACTCAAATAAGGAAAGGGATAGGATTGAAAAACACTCTATCTGTTCTAATGAAAAGCTCGCAAGCGCTTTTAGGGAAATGAAAGTGGTGAGGGCTCGAAGGCGCACATAAAATGATGAGTAGAGGTTTGTAAATTACAATTCCTCCAAAACATTTCTTGGATCCCTAGGGAGATGCAATGCATAATGCCACCCAGAATCGAGAAACAAATAAAGCATGCTCAAGGAAATGAAAGAGGTGAAAGCTTGAAAGCGTGCACATAAAATGATGAATGAAGGTTCGTAAATTACGATCCCTCCAAAATATTTTTTAGATTTTCAATAGGGATGCAATGCATGATAACACCCAAAATCAAGAAAGAAATAAAGCTGAAAAGCATGTTCAAAGCGGTAAGAGCTTGAAAGCGTGCACCCAAAATGAATGAAGGTTCGTAAATTACAAACCCTCCGAAATATTTTTTAGATTTTCAATAGCGATGCAATGCATGATGATGCATGTATATTTATCTGAGAGATATAGGTCCCCCTTTCTTCTTCCTAGCCTTCCTTTCCTGGGGTTTGGATGTCCGACTTTGACGGCTTCTCGCTTCTGCTTCCTCGAGCAACAACTTAAGATTTTGACCACTGGAGATGATAGATTTTCCATATCAACATGCCCCCTAGTTTGATCTAGATTCTTTGAAAAGGAATTATGGAGCCAGCTTCATGATTTTGACCACTGGAGATGATAGATGCTCCCTTGAGTTTGATCCAGATTCTTTGAAAAGGAATGGTGGAGCCAGCTTCAATTACATTTGTAGATTGCCCTCAGTTAGGTCATGCCCCACATGTGTTTTAGGCTCTCAGTGTTTTCAGAAAAGGGTTGGCTATTTGCAAAGATGGTGTTTTCATGTGGTTTTTTTGGAATTTCAAAGTCATTCCAAGCACAAAAATCATTTTGATTGCCCAGTCGGGTCATGTCACACTAGTGTTTTAGGCTTTGAGTATTTGCAAGGGATGGTTATTTGCAAAAAATATTTTCATGTAAAACTTTATGAATTTGAAAGTCATTCTAGGCACAAAAACCATTTTGATCTTTGTTTAACAAGCTTGTTCTCTAAAGAATTCAAGTGATCTCATTGTCAGGTTTGATGTTGACTTGGACAAGAGTGCGCAACGATATTTGCAAGTCTCGTATGTCAGGAAGGTTTTGATCAGGTCGTGTGAAACGTTTGTAAGGATTGTTTCAAATGGAAAATCATTTCTTATCGGTCCAGATCACTCGTATTTGATCAGAAAGGGCTTTATCAGGCTTATACCGTAGGCTCAGGTTGCTGGCTATGAAAAAAATATATTTGAAAACTCAAAAGGTGTTTAAGGGTTTTCTAGACTAAGGATCACTTAGTGCTTACTCTTAGAACTCCATTTAGCCCTCATGATTGATTTTCATAGTGACCTAACATGCCCCCCAGTGTTTGTTTGGGCTTTCATCTTGACATGCCCCCAGTATTTGTTTGGGCTTTTAGCAGTGCCCTCATGTTAACTTGACATGCCCCTCAAGTATTTCGTTTGGGCTTTTTCATTAGTTTTTGGCTATAACATTATGTTGAATTTACATGCCCCCAAGTATTTTGTTTAGGCTTTTTCATGATTTTTTGACACTAACATTATGCTGACTTGACATGCCCTCCAAATATTTTGTTTGGGTTTTTTTTCATGGTTTTTGGCACTTGACATGTCCCTCAAAATATTTTGTTTGGGCTTTTATCGTGACATGCCCCCCAGTATTTTGTTTGAACTTTCTATGTTGGGTTTTTAGTACTACCAAAATGTTGAATTAATTTGCTATAGTTAACTAAAACCCCTCTTTATGTTTATGCCCCCCAGCTTTGTTCGGGCGTCACTTGTCATTGAGGACTGTTTTGTAGATATTTTTTTTAGCACTTGCCCCCCAATGTAGAGTGTGATCCTAGTCAGGGTTAATTATCAAGAAATAATTATTAGGCTCAAATAAGGACTACAATGGGCATTTGAGAATTTGTGAAGGCATATCAAAGATGGTCTTTCCTCATTTCAAAAACATGCAATTTGAATCAATAAGCTTTGCTTTTCCATGTGAAACAAGTTTTTAACTTTTTGGATTATTTGTTTGGCTAAGAGATTAGCTTTATTATGTGGGCTTTGGTGGTATGAGATCATCTTTCAATGAAATACTTTGAATTCCTAGAACACATTTGTTAAACAAAAATCAAATTGGCATTCCTTTTCGTACTAGACTTTGATTTGCCAAAAATCTTTATGAAATCATGGGATCATGTATACTTTGGATGAAAGGGTATATGGAGTGCTTGTGTTATTTAGACAAAAAAGCAAAAGCACATCATAAACACAAGCAAATACATAATCATTGAAAAGAAAGGTTTGCTTGACAATAAAAAGGTATTTGTGGTGTTTGCATGCAAAATTGCCAACAAGTCAAAGCAGGTTGAAACCGAGACATGACATGTGGACATGACCAAACAAAGAGCAATTATGGAAGCATGCTTAATTTTCCAACTCTGGTGCATTTCTTTCTCAAAGACTCTTGTAGAGATCATCTCAGTGCTTGCTCGAGTACACCGTCAAGATAAGTCATCCTAGCTTTCAAAAAAACTAGTTTTCTCAGAAGTGGACATTGCGGTGAGCACATTCTTATGTGTCTATAGTTCTTTGACATAGTTGAGTGTTATGGACAAAAGCTCTTTGGGGACCTATGTTTCCGCTTGTTGATGATATGTTATGCACAGTGATGAATGCATGTGGATGCAAATGTATGTACATGCACATCGAGTGAATTATTGGAGAGCGTGCACCTAAAGACAAGTTCTATGTCATTACATGAGGGATAAGCTTTCTATCTGATCTCAAAAGGTCTATGAATTGCCCAGTGACCGCCTCACGTGAAGGTGGTGTAGGGGTTTACCAAAAATAGTTGGGGCACAATATAACCGCCATTATCAAGTAAACACTCAGTTCATAGTTGGATGTTTCACGAATCTGAACCCCGATTGAAAGTCATGAGGCAGACCGCTAATCCCACCTAACCTAGAATTGGGTTTATTTGCAAAATTAAAATGCATGATGAAAAAAATGAACTCAAAAATAACAATAAGACAAACAATAAGAATGCGAGTAAAAAAATGAACTCAAAAATAACAATAAGACAAACAATGCTCAGTCCAGCAAAAGTCCCTAGTGAAGTCGCCATCTATCGCGACGACGATTTTGGACGCGCTTCGAGCCCCGCCATCACCCTTTGTGGAGAGACAACGGCGCGCGGTGAAAATGAGGTTGTTTATAGCCGTAAAATTTACGACTATAATTATAAGGAGTCGCCACCTAATATTAAGGTTACTGGGAATCTATTGGTCTACGAGAGTCTAGGGTAAGGGGACTTGTTGTGCAAGGGGAAGACGCATCACCCCCACTGCACCCTACCTGAGGTAAGCTGCATTGTTGTTTGATTGTTTTTCTAAGTTAAAATTTTTACACTACATTTTCAAAAAAAAACATTTTTTTTGTCTGCTGGTGTACTTTACAATGTAATTTTACACCGCAGTTATAAGTTTTTTTATCTATAGATGTACTTTACAATGTAATTTTACATCGTAGTAAATATCTTTTTTTATCTACGGATGTACTTTACAATGTAATTTTACACCGTAGTACAATAAGATTTATCTGCTGGTGTATTTTACATTGTAAATTTACACCCTGACAGATGAAACAAAAATATTTATAATTATTTTTGATATTTTGGCCAAATTCCAATGGATAATCATAAACCGGTTACGATATCCGATTTTCGTTTCAAAATATGAGAAAGATGCAACATAATTTTTATGAAAAATATGTATGGAAAAGTCATGGAATTTGGTCGTATGCACAAAAAACAAATACATTTTTTTTGTAATAATAATTATAGTAAAAAAATAAAATAAAAATACTTTTTTTGTCAATTTGTATTTTTTAATTTTTTAATTTTTTTTCTTTTTTTCTTTTTTTCTTTTTTTCTTTTTTTCTGGGTGGGATGTAAGCATAGTGGGCTGGGCTTCGAGCCTGTGATGGCTGGAAGCCCAGCCCAAACATTTTGACTAAGGGTATGGATGGGCTTCCAGCCATCATGGGCTGGAAGCCCATAATGTTTGGGCTCGGCTTCTAGCCATCACATACTCGAAGCCCAACCCACTAAGGGTGGGCTGTCAGCCCACTATGGCTGACAGCCTAGCCCAAAAAAAAAGAAAAAAATAAAAAATACAAATTGACAAAAAAAGTATTTTTATTTTTATTTTTTTTACTACTATTATTATTACAAAAAAATCAAAAAAAATATAAAAAAAATGTATTTGTTTTTTGAGCATACGGCCAAATTCCATGATTTTTCCATACATATTTTTCGTAAAAATTATGTTGCATCTTTCTCATATTTTGAAATGAAAATTGGATATCGTAACCGGTTTATGATTATCCGTTGGAATTTGGCCAAAATATCAAAAATAATTATAAATATTTTTGTTTCATTTGTCAGGGTGTAAATTTACATTGTAAAATACACCCACAGATATATCTTTTTTTACTACAATGTAAAATTATATTGTAAAGTACATCCGTAGATAAAAAAAGATTTTTACTACGGTGTAAAATTATATTGTAAAGTACATCGGTAGATAAAAAAAACTTATAACTGCGGTGTAAAATTACATTGTAAAGTACATCCATAGATAAAAAAAGATTTTTACTACGGTGTAAAATTATATTGTAAAGTACATCCGTAGATAAAAAAAACTTATAATTGCGGTGTAAAATTACATTGTAAAGTACACCCGTAGACAAAAAAAATGTTTTTTTGAAAATGTAGTGTAAAAAGTTTAACTTAGAAAAACAATCAAACAACAATGCAGCTTACCTCAGGTACGGTGCACTGGGGGTGATGTGTCTTTTCCTTGCACAACAAGTCCCCTTACCCTAGACTCTTGTAGACCAATAGGTTCCGAGTAACCTTAATACTAGGTGGCGACTCCTTAGAATTATAGTCGTTAATATTACGGCTATAAACAACCCCATTTTTGTTGAAATTCACGGATTAAAGCAACTATGCACCTAAAAGCGGAATTGGTGCAAATACAATAATTATAGCAATTCTAAAATCAATTACTTGAAAGTAAAGAGATAAGGGAAAGAGATTGCTAACTCGGGTTTTTAACGTGGTTCGGCAAGCCTACGTCCACGACTCAAGTACCAACTCGTACTTGAGTATTGTACTCTCTTACTAAACCAAGTAACAAGATTACAATTTCCGCTTGATGAATCCACACCAAGACTTTACACCACTTGAAGATATGCCCTCTTCAAGATTTTCCCTTTCCACTTGAAGATGTCCCCTCTTCAAGATTTTTCCTTGGTGATGTTCCCTCACCAATACCAAGAGTTTTATACTCAACTCTCAAGAGTTTCACAATGGTTGTTTTTGTAAAACAACAATACACTCTTAATAGTGTAGATATTACAAATGAAGATCTATGATCTCTTTCTCTCACTTAATAGCACTTAGGATATTTGAAGGTGTTTAAGTGTAGTGAGAATGAGAAATACTCTTTGTGTTAAGATATGAAGATTTAAACACAAATGTGAGTATTAATGAGGATTGATGATATGAAGGTGTTTATGCACTTCTAATTGCCTCACTATAAGATATGAAAGTTATGTCAATTTCGTTTTGCAATTAAGAGGCCTATTTATAAGTTTTTAAAAGAAACTAGCCGTTTTTAGCCGTTTTAGTGCAACTGCCATATCAAGCGGTCGACCGGTTCATAACGGACAAAACCAAGCGGTCGACCGGTTCACAACGGATAAAAATAATTTGTCTTCCAAGCGGTCGACCGGTTCACAACGGATACCTCAAGCGGTCGACCGGTTCATGCAGAAATCTATTTTGACAAATTATCTTTTCTGAATTTCTTGAACCGATTGATTATGACTTAAACCTTTTAATCATCAAATCCTTTTAATGCATGCACTGTGAAGTGTGTGAGTTCATTTTAATTTGTGCTATCAAGATAGAAATTGAGATTTACACAAAGCACTAAAATGAACACTTATTCTAAGTCTTCACTTGCTTGCATCTTGGACTTCTTGGAGTGATTTCTTCTTGAACTCCATTATGCTTGTTGATGTATTCTTTGAATAAAACCTGTTTATAGCTTAATCTCATCCAAGCATATTATTAGCCCATTTTCTTTTTATTGTTATCATCAAAATATATAAAGCATACAAAGTATGACATTATATGTCAACAATTTTCACCGCGCGTCGTTGTCTCTCCATAAAGGGTGATGGCGGGGCGCAAAGCGCGTCCAAAATCGTCGTCGCGACACCCATGATCAATCAATTGATCCCCATGATCAAACCCCATGATCTATTTCCATGATCATGGGTTTGCATGATCAAGAACATGGGTGTGTCATGAGATACACAAATGGAAATTTCCAACATTCTCCCACTTGGCCCTTATGACACATAAACTCCTTATTATGTTTTGTTCTTTTAACATGATCATGGAATCCTCCCACATACATAAGGAATACTACATATGAATCATGGCGGTAGGACCATTATTTAATAAGTCGTCCCATCCATGTATTACATATAAAATATCCCTTAAATAAGTATTATATAGGCATTCAAAACTTTATGAATAAACTTCCTATAAGTTATTCGGGTCCAAACTTTATTTTTATCCTCATGGATAAAGTAATAAATGTGCACAAACTTCATTACAGTAATTTAATGTATATATACAAAATTAATACTAAGTACAAAATGAATCAATCAATCACATATGTTCCACATGACTATTAAATAACTTTACCGGTAAACCTTTAGTCATGGGATCCGCAATCATCAATTCAGTACTTATATGTTCAATAAACACCTCGTGCCTTCTGATATTATCTCTCACATGAAGGTACTTAATGTCGATATGTTTACTTCTGCTTTCACTTTTATTATTCTTAAAGAAGAATATGGCAGCACAATTATCGCAGAAGATCTTGATTGATCACTCTATAGAATCGACAATTTTTAGACCACCAACAAAAAATTTCAACCAAAGTGCTTGTGTAGTAGCTTCATAGCACGCAATAAATTTTGCCTCCATTGTAGATGTAGCAATTATAGTCTGCTTGCTGCTTCTCCAGGATATAACCCCTCCAACAAGAAGAAAGATATATTCTGAAGTAGACTTTCTGCTATCTACACATCTCGCAAAGTCAGAATCTGAATATCCAACCACCTCCAAATGGTTATTGTGTCTGTATGTCAAACTGTAATGTTTGGTTCCTTGCAAATATCGTATAACTTTCTTTGCAGCTTTCCAATGTTCCAATCCTGTGTTGCTTTGATATCGACCCAACGTTCCAACTGTCATTGCTATGTCAATTCTAGTGCAGACTTGTGCATACAATAGGCTGCCTACTGCAGATGAATATGGGATAACCTTCATTTGTTCCTTTTCCAATGCATTTCGAGGACATTAATCATTACTGAATCTATCTCTTTTAATGATAGAATCGTTACAGTTCTTCAGTCTGAATCTCTCTAAAACCTTTTCAAAGTAGGCCTTTTGAGACAGTTTCAATATTCTTTGTTTTCTGTCTCTATGAATCTCTATGCCTATGACATAAGAAGCTTCACCCAAATCCTTCATTTCAAAGTTTTGAGAGAGGAAATCTTTGGTCTCGTGTAGCAAACCTAAATCATTACTTGTAAGCAAAATATCATCTACATACAGGACTAGAAAAATAACTTCACTCCCACTGACCTTAAGGTATATACATTGATCAACAAGGTTCTCAATAAAACCATGAGGTAATGACCTTATGAAATTTGATATACCGTTGACAAGAGACTTGTTTTAGTCCGTAAATGGATTTCCTTAGTTTGCAAGCTTTCTGAATGTTATCTTCAAAACCTTCAGGTTGTTTCATGTAAACCTCCTCTTCAAGATCCCCGTTTAGAAAAGTTATTTTCACATCCATTTGATGTAGCTCTAGATCAAAATGAACTACTAATGCCATGATTATCCTAAATGAATCCTTCTTAGATACTGGAGAGAAGGTTTCATGGTAATAAATGTCTTCCTTTTGAGTGAAATCATTGGCCACAAGTCTAGCTTTATATCGTTCATGTAAACACCTAAAAGAAAAAAAAAGAACAAAAAACCGGTTCATGAATATAAATACGAGGAGAGAGGGAGTGGGGGGATGTTTTCTTCTCTCCCAGCCAAACCCCTTTCTTTTCTTCTCTCCCAGCCGAACCCCTTCGTCTTTTCTTCTCTCCCAGCCGAACCCCTTCGTCTTTCCTTCTCTCCCAACCGAACCCCTTCCTCTTTGCTTCTCTCGCAGCCAAACCCCTTCTTTTTTCCTTCTCTCCCAGCCGAACCCCTCCTTTTTTCTTTCTCTCCCAACCGAACCATCTCTATCTCTTTCCTTCCCAACTCTCCTTCTTCCCAACTGAACCAGCCCCACCTCCACTCCTCACAGCCAGCCGAACCTTAGGCTGAAATAAGGGAGAGGATTTGGGTGAATGTGTATGAATAATTGAGACTTAGAGAGAGAAAGGGACCTTTGTCGAGAGGAAGAAGAAATCAACAAGAGAAAAGAAAGAAGTGTTTCAAATCTTTAAGAAAAAAATTGTGAGAAACAAGAGGTAAGAGTTATAAAACTCTCTTCTTTTTTTTCCCTCTAAAATATATGAAAAATGAGATTAACAAATCATGTGAGGGGGGTTGATTATGTTAAGGGGCTGGCCGACATTCAATGTGTGATTTTGTTGGGATTTATTGAAGGAATAGGTGCTAAAATTTTTGGGTTTAATGTGTGTTTCGGTTGGAAATTTTGTTGATAAATTATGTGTTGAAATTTATGGTTTAAATGTGTGATTTTGTGGGGATTTTGTTGATGGATTATATGCTGAAATTTAGGGTTTAAATGTGTGGTTTGTTAGGAATTTATTGAAGGAATAGGTGCTGAAAGTTTTGGGTTTAATGTGTGTTTCGGTTGGAAATTTTGTTGATAAATTATGTGTTGAAATTTATGGTTTAAATGTGTGATTTTTTTGGGATTTTGTTGATGGATTATATGTTGAAATTATGGTTTCAATATGTGCTTTTGTTGGGATTTTATTGAAGGATTATGTGCTGAAATTTGTGGGTTTGTGATGATAACAGATGTGTAATTTTGCTGAGAATTTTATGCATGTTTCAGCTAAAATTTGTTGAAAAAGTATGGTGACGAATGTGAAATTGAAAATAGAAATATACTGATTTTTCTTGTGGACATTGATGTAACAGGCGGTGCAGTCGGGATTGAACCATCTTCCAGACAAGAACAGCCTAGAAGTAGAGCAGGTAGGTGAATTACAACTCTCTTTTTATAAGATATGCAAGAAGTATTTTTAAGTTGAATATTACTCAGATGCGATAGGGTTTTTATTAGATTGTTGAATGCTTAAATGTGAATATACGATTGATTAGCATTGGCTAATGGTATCCGAAAGGATGACCGGAACAAATGATTGATTAACTTCGGTTAATGGCATCCGAAAGGATAGCCGGAACAAATGATTGATTAGCTTCGGCCAATGGCATCCGAAAGGATGGCCGGAACAAATGATTGATTAGCTTCGGCTAATGGCATCTGAAGGGATAGACGGAATATATGTTTGATTACCTTTGGCTAATGGTATCCGAAAGGATGGCCGGAATAGATAAATGATTAGCTATGGCTAATGGCATCCGTAGGATGGCCGGACCAAATGAAATTTCGTCTAATGGCGTTCAGAAAGGACCATGGGGGAGGGACAGTTGGCCTAAAAAATGAGTACCTTATAAGAATAGCCGGAGTAAAGACGTTGTTACTCGAAAAAGAAAAAAAAAATGAGATTCTATAAATTTTACAATTAAATTGCTATGTATATGTTGAAATTACAACTTGTCAGGGTTTTCCTTTATCTGATAGATCATTTAGTCAAAATTATTAATACTATCTTTAAATAATTGTATTTCCTTAAATATTTGTACTGCTGCAGGGACGTCACAGCCACGAGAGGTCTAGGGAACCTGATATAAGGGGACCTACTTTTGCAAAGAACTACGTAGATGCATTTTAACTTAAGATGTGTTTAGGATGAATCAATGTATTGAATGCATAATTTAACTTAAGATCTTTTTGAAGATCTGTAAATTCCACTAGTAAGTTAAGAAAGTAAACTCACATCTATGTATGTATATTTCTAATATAAGTCTTTAATTGTGGAACCGTAACATTGTATATTTATGTGAATCTTATTTATTTAATGGAATGTTTATGTTATGGATGATATTTTACTGTTGTGGACTGATATGGATCATTGAGTATCGACAATATATATGTATATAAAAAAAAATCGGGTCGTTACAGTTCAACATTACCTGAAGCATCTGTTTTGGTTTTGTAAACCCATTTGCAGCCTATGACTACAACTCCCTTTGGTAAGTCAACGAGATCCCAGACTTGATTTTTAGCCATGGATTTCGTCTCTTCTTTCATGGCATTAATCCATAATGTGGAGTGTTCTCCACTCATGGCTTGTGAAAACGTTTTTGGATCATCTTGAGGTCCAACATCAAAATCGGACTCTTGGAGATATACAACATAATCACTAGAGATTACAGGTCTAATTTTTCTAGAGGATCTTCTTAATTCTACTTGCTCTGTATTTGGCAGAGTCTGAGTAGGTTCAATCTAAACTTGTTCCTCATGAGTTGACTGTTCCGTAATTGATTGTGGTTCAAGGTAATCATTTTGAATTTCCTTGAGCACAATCAAACCTCCTTGAGGTAAAGGAGTTTCAGTCAACTCTTGTGTTTCCTCAAATTCAATTATTTGAGGACAAACACTTCCACTAGGTTCAAAATCCTCTAAAAATTTTGCATTTATATACTCAACAATTCTAGTACTATTATAAGGACAATAAAACCTAAATCCTTTGGAGTTTACTGCATAGCCAATAAAATAACCGTTGGTTGAATTTGGGTATACTTTCTTCATATTTGGATTATAAATCCTCATTGTAACAGGACAACCCCATATGTGAGTGATTTAAACTTGGTTTCCATCTATTCCACAATTCAAAAGGTGTCTTAGGAACAACCTTGGATGAGATTCGGTTTAATAAATACACAACAGTTTTTAAGGCTTCACTCTATAAAGATAAAGGTAACTTAGAATTACTAATCATGCTCCTTACCATATTCATTAATGTGCAATTCCTTCTTTCTGCCATACCATTTTGTTGTGGTATGCCAGGCATTGTGTATTGAGCAACAATTCCTTCCTCTTCAAGGAATTTTGCAAATGGACCCGTCATTTGTCCCTTTTTTGTGTACCTACCATAGTACTCTCCGCCTCTATTAGATCTTACTATCTTGATTTTCCTTTCCTTTTGTTTCTCTACTTCTACCTTATAGGTTTTGAAAGCATTTAATGTCTTAGCCTTATCATTTAAAAGATAAAGAAACATGAACCTTGTATGATCATCAATAAAAGATATAAAATATCTTTGACCATTTAAGCAGAGAGTAGGAAAAGGTCTACATATATTAGTATGTATGATCTAAAGAATGTCAGAACTCCTTTTGGCACCTTTAGTGGTCTTGTTGGTTTGCTTTCCCTTTATGCAATCCACACAAGTACCAAAATTAGTAAAATCAAGAGTTTTTAAAACTCCATCATTTACTAACTTTTTGATTATCTCTATGGAGATATGTCTCAATCTCCTGTGCCATCATTTACTAACTTTTTGATTCTCTCTATGGAGATATGTCTCAATCTCCTGTGCCATCATTTACTAACTTTTTGATTCTCTCTATGGAGATATGTCTCAATCTCCTGTGCCATAACCAAATAGAGTTCTCATTCATAAGACTCCTCTTTATGCCAAAGTTTGTATGTAATGATAAATAATTATTCTAAAATTTAGGATCTAAATCAATTTTGAATTAACCATCAATTTTTATTCCACCACCAACAAGGTTTTCACCTTTAAAAATACTAAAGATTGAATTGATAAACCAAAAACCATAACCAATAATATCCAATTTTGAAACAAAAATTAAGTTTCTAGAAAAAGGTGGAATAAAAAATACATAATCCAGATCCAAAACATATCCAGATTTCAAAATCAACCTAAATGTCCCAACCGCTTTAACTTGAGAAAATGATTTATTTCCAGAATATACTCGTTGTTCATGGCTTGCTGGTTTCCTTGTGTTGAGAAAACCCTGCATTGTAATAACAATATGGATTGTAGAATCAAAATCAATCCACCATGTATTACTAAGAGCCTCAGCAAAAAAAGATTCATGACAAACTAGAGATATGATATTACCTTTCTTTTCGAACCATTTTTTGTATTTCTAGCAATCTTTCTTCATATGCCCACTCTTCTTGCAGAAGAAACAAACATCCTTCTTGTCATTTTTCTTTATTGATAACTTGTTCTCCTTCTTGAGTTTGTGAGCATGATTGCCTCTCTTGGCATCCCCCTTATCATGAGTAACCATATGAACACTTAATGGCTTCTAATGCTTTAACCTCTCCTATTCTTGAACACACATGGTCAGAAGTCCATTTATTGACCATTTGTCCTTATGTATGTTGTAAGAAATTTTGAAATGATTATATTCAGATGGGAGAAAGTTCAGTATGAAATGCACCAAAAATGACTCAGAAATGTCAACCTCTAGGGACTTCAGTTGAGCAGACATGTCCCTTATTTCCATGATGTGCTCTCGCACACTTCTGGAACTGTCAAAGGTTTTGTTTGATAGCCTTTTCATTAGAGTGCTGTCAAATCGTTCCTCAACAGCTTTGATAAAATCCTTAGTCTTGGTGCATTCTGGGATTGAACCCCGAATGCCTTTAATGAAGTGAGATTTCATAAACATGAGACTTAAGCGATTAGATCTGTGGGGATTAGCAATTAAATTTATGAATTAATTACAACCCGATGTTAATTTTCCTTATGAAGTTCACATATATTTTCTTGGTGTAACTATCATTTATAAAATCAGAAGTTGTGGCATTTCTAACATTATTATGATAATTACTACTTCATTAACAACTAATAATTATATCGATGCCTAAATTAAGGTACTTTAGGAATCAAACAAACCAATATAAATTAAACAATATTTTTCCAAAGTACAACAGGTAAGTTCCCAGAAAAGTGAGGTTGGTCTCAACGGACACGCTTAAATACCAAGACTTTCCTAGACAGAACTTTCCTAGACATTAAAAAATAGATAGTACCATAAAATTCATTAACATTTATGGTTTGATTAAATATTTTTATGTTTAGGCATCAATTAATTTATATTTAAATAATATAAATTACAAGATATATTCCTAAATTAATGTATTGTATTAATTCAATACCTTACAATATAAAACAATACAAATAAAACTACATTACATAAGCATAATGTAAAAAACTGCATTATTTACTTTATAGTATGAAATAAAAGGAATAAAAACTCCATAATGTAACCATAAAGACAACATAGCATAATGGTTGGATTGCTTTTATGAGCTTCGGAGACCCAAGTTCGAATCCCTGCAACCCCAAAATCTTCCCCTATTTTTTTTAAACTACTGTACGGGCGGGTCAACCCATTTTATTGGGTTGGTCTGTATCGGGTTGGACCAAATTGGTCCACCCACTTAATGACCCCGTTTTTTCACCCGGTTTCTTATGAGTTTGAAACAAAAAAAAATCGACCCGGATATTTGACCCGATGACCCGTTTAATCCAAACCTCCACCGTCTCCCTCATGTGTCGGCAACTGGGTCACCTACCGGTAACTCAATAGATCCTTATGTGGCGGCCACAGAAGTCGTCGCCTAGTCCAGTCACAGCGACCCACTAGATCACCGTTTTCATTGAGTATCTAGCGAACTTCATAGATCGCTGGTACTCCGGTCATAAAATGGGGAGAGGCCAGTGGCCTCTCCTTCTGTCAACTGGGGAGAGACCACTAGCCCCTCCGTGCGTGGTAGACGGCCCTTCAAGGGTCGTCGCTGCAATCATCGGCAACCCGTAAGGGTCGCCGTTCATTGGACGAGGAGAGGCCAACAACCTCTCCTTTCATAAGTTTTTTTTAATTTATTTTAGTTACACATGTTGTCATTAACAATAGGTCATAAAGAATAATTTGATTACACACGTTATTTACAACAGTTTAAATAAAATAACAACGCTACTTCATAAATCGAAAATCAAAATAAATTATTCAATACACGAGAATCACTAACGAATATACTGAGCAAAATAGCATAAACCAGGCTTTGATACCACATGTTAGATATTCTTGAAATAATCGAATGCTAAATACATATAGCAGCTGAAATTTAGATTATAAATACATCTAACCATTGTTGCTCAAGTATCGAAATTAAATGAATTCCCAATTGCAGCAACAACAAAACTTTTCCCAAGGCAGCAAAGACAATACAAAATAATAAAATGTTTTACGAGAGGAGCCTCCTGATCTATGTCTACCAGTAACTGTAGATGGAGTACACAAACTATTATTTATAGGTAGATCAGGGACCCCACTTATTAATTTATTTTCTAATTTTCTCCTTCCATCAAGGAGATAATTAGCCATGATCAATCAATTGATCCCCATGATCAAACCCCATGACCTATTTCCATGGTCATGGGTTTGCATGATCAAGAACACGGGTGTCATTATGGACACAAATGGAAATTCCCAACATTTGTTTGCCTTTCAATCTATCAATGCTTGTTTGGATTTTATTTCCTTGTTTCTAGTATCGATGGCATCAAGGAGTTTGTGTCAATCTATCTTGTTCTAATATTAGTACAAAGATGTTTGTTGTTTATGATTTTGGTTTGCTAAATTCCCAGCAGCTTTTCTTTTACTAGTTTTGACTTTTGATATCAATCATGATCACTGTGTTCAATGAACTTAATTAACTAATAACTAAATTAGATTGTTATTTTACTGTTGCAAAATTAATGGATCAATAAATACATATTGTATTATAATAATGAAATTACTATTTTACTTGTTAGAGTAAATACAACCAGAAGCTATTAGAAGAGCTAAAAGTAAAATATTGTAATTTAGTATTTTTGTTTCACTTTATCATCTCCAACATAGGACCTGTCTGAAGAGCCAAAATGGTTTTTCTGTGATTATTCTGGTTGGCTACGTCTTCAATTGAAATTTGCTTCTTTTTGGAATAAGACGGCAAAGGAAGTTGGATTCTGTTGGTGGGTTTTTCTTAGGTGATGGTGAAGATGCCATAGCTGCTGCAAAACAGGGAAAGCAAGACACAAAAGCAAATAAACAAGTGCTCTTGCTTTTGGGTTTCTGTTTTTGTGGATTTTGAGAAGGGAATATTCAGAGTGTTAGAAAGATTGGTTCAGTGGCTGTTTTTGGAGATGGAGAGAAGAAGAGGAAAGGAAAAGATATTTGAGTTTTTAAAAAAGAAAAAAAATAGATTTTATTTTAATAGGATTAAATACACCGACGCCAAAGGCAATGCGATTTCATATTGATTACATTAAATATATTGTTTTTTGTGTTGATTATGATAATATTGCGATTTTTTTATTTCAAATTTGATTTTTAAAAGCAATTATTTAATTATATAACTTATCCTATTAATTGTATAATTAAATTATACACAAAATAATTGCACTATATTTAAAATGATATATAAAAAATGGTTCTTCTAAATGGCTTTTACCATTCGAGTAAACATAGACAAAAAAAAAAGATATATTTACAGTATTCAAAAAGTCATTTTAGAGATTTAGCTCTCTAAAATTGCTTTTATCATTGGATTTGCTCTTAATGCATAGTTGTTTTAGCATTGGACTTCACAATATTTTTAATTTTTTATATTTCTGTGCACATTAAAATAACCATAACATCCTTAAATAAGAAAAAAATTAAAGGTTACCTCCGGGGGTGTTAATTTCACATTTTCAATACACAATAAAATAAACATAATACCCTCCAATAAGACAATAATCAAACGTTGTTGGCGAGGGTGTTATCGGAATTTCACATTATTTTGAAAATTTGTAAATACGAATATACCTCCATATAAGATAACATCAAAGAGTAGGCTATAGGGGAGTTTTTATAATTTATCATTTTATTGTTATTATTTTCTGACGAATACTATTGGCGTGTTTTTGTAATTTGTAAATTTTGCTAGTTCAAAAATAAAATATAACATTTATACATGCTAGGTTTGATATAATAAAATACATGAACGCACCCTGTTATAACAAAAAGAATAGCAGGGGAAATTCATTACTATTACTGCTAAAATAATATCATTATTTATAAAAATATCATTACTATTACTGCTAAAATAATAAAAATTATTAAATTATCCCTAGAAAAAAATAAAAATAAAAACATTAACAAAAGAGGAAATAAAAAAAAAACTAAAATTATTATTATTGTGTTAATAATAGGGGAAATTCAATCAAACAAAAAATAAAATTAGCTAAAAAATATTATTATATGTAAATAAAAAAATAAAACTAATAAAAACAACCAAAAGAAAGAACAACGAAAAAATGTATAAGTGGAAAAAAGAAAAAAAATCAAAAAAAATTATAAGTGGGGAAAAAATGATTCAGAGGGGGAAAAAGCATAGTCAAGGGGGAAAAACAGAAGACAAAATGTAAGTGGAGAAAAGAAAGAATTATGCAACGCACTATACAGGGGTCGAACCAATGACTTCCTGCTTAGGAAACAAACGCTTTATCCACTGAGTTACATGTTCTTTGTCATATTTTAGTGTGCAAATATAACAAAATATCCGTAAACCAACGAACCGAACTGTAAACTGAGCAACACTATTGTAATCCACAGTAACTAACTCTCACCCCTTTTAGTATATTAGATAATTTCAGATCTAATATCATGTAAACAAAAAATACAAGAAGTTACAGTTAGATATAATAGGTGGAAAAATTAGGTTAAATTATCTACAATGAAAAAACATATACGAGACACTTGCCCCACGGTTCACCGTACCGAAAACCAAATTTTTTAACATGTAAAAAAGTGTTAATAGTTCCAGATTTTTTTATGATATTATACATTTGTGCAATATAATCAGCCTACAAATCTTTCATTTATTTAGCCTTTTTATATATTCATTTTATAGATAAGACGTTCAAAATAATAATAATGGTTATTTTTAAGTTTTTTTCTCTTGAAAATTATTATATATTTTGATATTTATTTAATATTAACGCCTTAAAATATATATATATATATATATATATATATATATATATATATATATATATAAAATTGAATTACACTTTTTAATACAAATTTATTTTTATACATTTTAATTTAAAATAAAAAAATCAATTTTTTTCCAAAATATTCTTGAAATGCAGGGAAAACCCTTTAAATGTGACTTGGTTATCTTGTTCAAAACCCGATTTAGGCCCAGGCCCTTTTTTTTATACGACTCCATATGAAATTGTGATATTCACAACTATGAACCATCATTACACCCATCATATGATTATTCTTTAGTATGGAACCATTTGAGATATCTAAATTAAATAGTTTTATCCGCTAGGTAGGTTTAGATTAATTGGTTGGGATTTGGAGCAACAAATGCAACAATAGAGCTAGAAGAAGCCATTTGAGAAAAAGTCAAAGGGTTAGTATTTGCGTGAGTAAAAGACTCTAATACCATGAAAATATTTAGAAAGAGTCAGACACTTATCTTGTATTTTACTGCAATCAGAATTATATTTTTCAAAATATAAAAAAATATTAACCGGGAGATTTTTTTCATAATACTATAAATTTGGGCAAAATAATAGTTCTCGATAGAGTTTTGCAAAATAATTTGAGTATCTAATAAAATAGATAAATTTTAAATTGATATGAATTTATTTGTTTAATAGGTTGTAACGAAAAATCGAATGATTTTTTTTTCAAAAAACTAATGTTAAGTAATACAATTTTGAAAAAAAAAGATAAAAAATTAAAGATAGCATTAAGCCACAAAAATTTTCCTAAATATTAATCCATGATATTAAATTTGAAACATTATATATAGAGAAGTTGCAAAATTTAACTCTTAACAAATACAACCTCAAATAATAAATTATTTTAATTATTATTCTCATTTTTATTGTTGTGAGTGTTAAATTGTTAGAATCATTATAGCTACCACTACTACAATTATTGTAAATATTTAATATTCTAATCATTATTGTACTTATCGCCATCATCATTATCACAATAAATATTACAATTACTAACATCATTATTGTTATTAATATCAGTAAAATTATTATCAGTATTATTATCATTATTATAATTATTTTGTTGTTATTGATATTCTTAATATTATTTTATGAGTTATTGAATATTATCATAACATCCATAATTATTAACCAAAAAAATATTATTAGCACAAATGATTCACTTGATTTGAAGAAACAATAAAAACAAAAGAGCAACGGAAAAAAAATATCATTTTAAAATGATCACCAACACAAATTAGAATTTAACGACTAAATTGAAAAAAAATAAAACCTCAAAAAAAAAAGAAAATGATAAAACAAAAAAATCAACTCTAAAAGTATAGACACAAAAATGTGAACAAAAATAGGGATTGTTTTAGGATAGAAAAATTAAAGGAATTAAAATAAAACCAACAATTAAAAGAATAAGGGCAGAAATAAAAAATAAAACAAATGAAAACTTATATGGAAGAAATTGGTAAAGAGGTTATGACAATATGTCCTATGATATGGCAATTGAACATTTTTAGCCACCACTATTGTCATCATAATTATAACAATTATTATGATTACTAATACCGCTATTGTTATTGTTATAGTTAAAATTATCATAAGTATTCTTATCATTATTAATATATTTTTTTTTGTTATTATTTATATTTATTCTCAATATTATTTCATGAGTTATTGTCATTATTATTATTATTATCACAACCACCCATAATTATTAATATTATACGCACCACAACCATTCTAATAAATTATTATTTTTATCATCATTATCACTAGTAACATCATTATTATTATCATCATTATAATAGATAAAATCACTATCCCTGCTAAAAAATCAAAATTATTAAATTTTACTGAAGAATTAAAAAAAACAAGCAAGAAAATAAAAAAAAAAAACAATCACTAATATTTTTATTATTATTGCGTAAATAATAAAAATCATAAAATTATCCCAAAGAATAAAAAAATCTAAAAAACTTTAACAAAAGAGCAAAAAAAAACAAAAAAAATGACAAAACTAAAATAAATATTATTAGCATAAAAAAATCAATTGATTTGAAGAAAAAATAAAAATAATTAAAAAAGAAACAATATCTATTTTAAAATTACCACTAATATAAATTAAAGTTTTAGGACTAAATTGAATAAAAATAAAACATCAACAAAAAAGAAAATGATAAAAATTAAAAATCAAAGCTAAAATTATAGACACATAAATATGAACAAAAAATACGGATTGCTTTAGAAGGATTGAAAAAATTAAAGGAATTAAAACCAAACCAAAAATTAAAAGAATAAGGGTCAAAATAAAAAATAAAATATATTATCAATTTCAATTGATGGACAAAATTGAAACAAATCATAACTTTGATATTGAAAAAAATCAATGAATTAAAAACAAACTAAAATTAAAAGTATAAGAGCCAAAATAAAATATATGATTAATTTTAATTAAATTACAAAGTTGAAACAAATGAAACTTCTATAGAAGGCATAAGAATGAAAAAAAATTAAAAAAAAAGAGACCAAAATGCACAAATCATAAACAAAAAGGACTTGTAAGCAGTTTCAGCTGCAGGAGAAAGAAAAGGCAGGGGGGAAAACAATCGACAACCATTATATGACACACACATCCCTACAAAATGATCACCCATAATGAACATCATAATAAACCACTATTATGATTTCTAACACCCTAATGTTTTTTAATATCATTAAAATATCATTATATTATTATCATTATGGATATAATTATTATAATCATTTTTGTTATTATTGGTATTCTTAATATTATTTTATGAGTTATTGTTATTAGTATCACTATAGCCATAATTATTAACATCATAAGCGCCACAACCATTAAAATAAATTATTATTATTATTACCATCATTTTCATTAGTAACGTCACTATTATTATCATGATTATAACAACTAAAATTATCATTATTATCACTGCTTAAATAATAAAAATTATTAAATTTTCCCAAAGAATAAAAATCCAAAAACTTTAACAAAAGAGCAAGTAAGAAAAAAAATTAAAAAACACTAAAATTGTTATTAATATTGCATAAAAAATAAAAACCATAAAATTACCTCAAATAAGAAAATAAAAACTCAAAAACTTTAAAAAAAAACAATAAAAAAATGAAAAAACCAAAATAAATATTATTAGCATGAGAAAATCATTTGATTTGAAGAACAAATAAAAAACTAAAAAAAAGAACAAAGGGTAAAAAAGAAATATCAATTTTAAATAATCATCAACATAAAATAAAATTTTAAGATTGAATTAAATAAAACCACAACACAAGAGAAAATGATAAAAACTAAAAACTAAATCTAAGAGTAATGAGACATAAATATGAACAAAAAATAGGGATTGCCCTAAAAGGACTGGAAAAATTGAAGGAAACAAAATCAACTAAAAAATTAAAAGAATAAGGGACGAAATAAAAAAAAATATAAGATCATATTTAATTGAAGTACAAAAGTAAAACAAATCAAAACTTTGATACCAAAAAAATTAAAGAAATTAAAAACAAACCAAAAATTAAAAGAATAAAGGCCTAAAATAAAAATAAAATATATGATCAAAAGAATTGTTATTCATCAAACACCCCCCCGGAGCCCGTCATAATAACGAAAAAATGCACAGGAAAATTCCCATAACACCAACTCTTTGCCTTTGTCTTTTTTGAGGGTACATTCGTCTTTTTACTGTTCATCAAACTGGAAAACACCAACAATACCCTCACCATAACTCTCATTTTTTGTCTCGTTTAAGGGTTAAAGAGTTATTTAACTGTTTATGAACATATCAAAATATCTAAAATATCTTTGCCCGATCAATGATTTTTTGTTGGATTACTGTGGCAAAACCCGGAAAAGATACAAACACTGCCAATCACTTATTTACTAACAATGATAGTACTATCAATAATAATCAGAATACTGATTATTTACAATAATGATTATAATATTAGCTATAATATTTATGATAATTTTACAATCAGGATAACAGCATTGAGATAATATTTAATATTTATGATAATTTTACAATCAGGATAACAGCATTGAGATAATATTGATGTATTGTTTGCTTGCAAAACAATCATTAATGTAATAAAAAAAATCTTAACTTTGGATATTTAATTACTGATTTAATATAGAGCAAGACTTGTTATTCATTTTATTCATAAATCAATATATATATATATATATATAGATATAAAATCAAATTCTAGATTTACAAAAGGTGAATCTAACGCCATGACAATTGAGTAAATAATATTATATGATATCAACACACTTTGATAATAGAATAGGCCCATCACGTGTGCACAGACATTACAAATTATTATTATTATTATTATTATTAATATCATTGAAAAAAAAAGAGGCAATGTAAAATACAAGATGTAAATACATAAAATAAAAAACAATATACAACGAATGAAGTGGTTATTTGGTAATTTGAGGTTAAAGGTGACGTTTGAATGAAATAAGGTTGTTTGTTGTTTGGTTACACATGAACCACAAGGTATCAAATGGAGTTTTGACACGGGTTGCAAAAAGCACATGTGAGCTGCTTTGCTGCGTTTCAACACTCTCGTGTCTGTTTGTCACCGCGGCCAAACCGGTGGTTTGGTATTTTTTTTCTCTATTTTTTTTCATTTTAAAAACTAGTAATTTAGTGTTTTTAGATCATTTTGATATGTTGATGTTAAAAATAATTTTTTTTAAAAAAAAATATCATTTTGATACATTTCGGCACAAAAAACACTTTAAAAAGCTACCGCAACCGCACTTCCAAACAGGCTAGAACCATCCCATTAACAAACAAAAGTTGTTTTTCCCCTTCCTTCTCTTACTACAACCATAATTTCTTAGGATAATCCCTTATTATTTAGCTGTGTATTTTTTTTTCTTGGTTGTCAAGTTTATTCCATTTTGAGATTCTACCTAGATCTCGTATTCTTCTCCAAATATCCTTTCCCCCTCTCTTCTTGTTTTTCGGGTCTATCTATGCCTTTAAAGTTTATTAATTACATTATATTATCATGTTTATTAAATCTACAATATTTAAAAAATAATATATATATAGATATGTGGGTGTGTATCTTTTAAATTAATTTCACAAGGTGATATCAATATGAAAAGCATGGTAACCAAACATACAAAACTATTTTTCATTAAACCTCAAACTCAACCATTGTTTTAACCAAACACTTCAATTTCTGTTATAAACCTCAACTAAATGTGCTTCTTAAACAATTATTTTTTTAACCTCGACCACAATAACAACAACAACACCAAACATGTCAAAATCAAACAAGAAAAGAAATAGTAAAACAAGGTACTCTCTTGTGGCCGAATGTTAGTCGACATACGTGCTTTTGCATCCAATTCTTCCACTAGGTGTTAGGTGAGGTGAGGTGCATTCTCGAAGATTTTATCAATCCTTCAATTATTCACTCAATCCCTTACTTTCTCACTTGGTGACGGTTTGATAATGTGTTCAGTTAAAGTTGATTTTAAAAGTATTTTTTTTAAGAAATATATTAAATGATTTTTTTATTTTAAAAAAATATTTTTGACCAGTATATTAAAATGATCTAAAAACACTAAAAAATCAATTTAAAATAAAAATAAAATATTTTTTTTTCAAAAATACTTTTGAAATGTAGTGTCAAACACTCCGATCATTAACGATGAATAATTGTATATAAACCTCTAATATACATTGTTTTTCTTTAATTTCTTACGAGTATTTAATGAAAATAAAATATATGTTCTTTGAATTGTTGAGTTCTTAGACAATTTTTTCAAATAATTATTTTTATTTTATTTTATTTTCTCATACAATCACACAAATTGAGCCCTCAATCATTAAGCATAGACTTCATTGGACCAAAGCTATTTATTTCGGCCATAACTTCCAAGAGAAGGAGAGCAATCCATGTTATGGCACTTCGTTGCAACCTCGTACACGGAAAGAACACGCAATGAAAGGAGTGCAATTCATGTGATGGATCAGTGACTTTTTTTTAACTTTTGCTGATCGAACAAGACGGGGAAGAACTGGTCTTAAATTTATATGTTTTTTACAAGGTGGTCCTTCATCTTTTAATTCTGCAATTTGACCTTCATTCAACTTTAATCTTCAAATTAATTCCAATCGAACCCCTGATTGCACCAATTTGGCATTTCTAAATTTCAATTATGTTCACTCTTTCAATCTTTGTTAATTCTTCCGAATTAGGCCTCTATTTGTTTTTTTTAAAAAAAAAGTATTTGAAGAGGTTCCTTGGAATTGTGTTTCAACCTGTTTTTTTGTATGAGTCCATGTTTGATATTAAGTTTCATAAGCGCTTTTAAGAATTTAATGATTTTTTTTAATTGTTTTTTTAAATCATTTTGATGTCAAAAATTATTTTTAAAAATAAAAAGTAACTGCAACCACACTCTCAAACAATCACTTATGGGTGTTTGATACTGCATTTTAAAAAGCATTTATGAAAAAAATTGAATTTATTTTATATTTATATTTATTTTTTACTTTAAATTTAAAAAAATAGTATTTTTAGATCATTTTCATCTGTTGATGTGAAAAACTAGATAAAAGTTTTTCTTTGGGAATAATTCTCTAACACCTTTTAAAATAAATAAAAATATCTTAAAATACATGAATTTTGATTTATTGTCGAAGATTTTAAAAAATCATTTTGATATTAAATTTGTATATTTTTAAGTAAATTAAATATTTGTTTGACACTGTATTTCAAAAGATTTTTTAAAATAACTTGAAAGTTTTATTTTTTATTTTAAATTGATTTTTTTATGGTTTAGATAATTTTAATATGATAATGTTTAAAATATTTTTTTAAAAATTAAAAATATTATTATAATAAATTAAAAAAAAACATTTTAAAAATAATTTCAATCCAACTTTCTAATAGATACTAACCAGAAGTGTGTTCACAATGACCTGCAAAGGAGTGCATTCATACACCGACACTTCTTCGTTTCAAACATGGACCAGTGACTTGTTTGAACTTTTGGTGACCGTACAAGGCGGGAAAGAACACGCAGGGCCACTCATCATTTATTAGAAGGAACCATCCTCGTACTCTACAAGAAATCATCTCCTTGCAGGTTAAGTTTCACAAACGATTCTCCTTGTGGAAAAGACTGTCAATCTCTAGTCGTCGCAGAAAGAAAGATTGCAGTGTCCACACTGTTTCACCTGGCTCCCTTTAAATGCTCACCTTCCCCTCCTCATTTGAAGCACAGCAAACTCAGAACAGCAAGCGATTATTTGAACTCTCTCTCTCTCTCTCTCTCTCAACAAAATGAGTGTTGCCCTTAAGCATTGTGGTTCAGTGAGTGAAGAAGAAAGGCGGAGTAGCTCAGAAAATCAAGCGGAATCACTTGAAGAAAAGCATCAAGAGGTGGTGGTCAGCCATGTTCCCATCGTATCATCGTTCAACGATCGTATTCGACCTCTTCTTGATGCAGTTGACAAGCTCAGGCATCTCCAGGTCATGAAAGAAGGCATTCAACTCCCCACCATTGTTGTTGTCGGCGATCAGTCTTCCGGGAAATCTAGTGTTCTTGAATCACTAGCTGGTATCAGCCTCCCTCGTGGCCAGGGCATCTGCACCCGAGTGCCTCTCATAATGAGGTTGCAGCACCACACAGCTCCGGAACCAGAGCTTTCCTTGGAGTTCAGTGGCAAAACTGTACCTACCACTGAGGCCGAAATCTCCATTGACTTTGGTCGTCAAAAAGAAGGGTGTTCCGGATCTTACAATGGTTGATCTCCCTGGAATCACCAGAGTTCCTGTCCACGGCCAGCCTGAAAACATCTATGAGCAGATAGCGGATATCATTATGGAGTACATAAGGCCTGAAGAGAGTATCATCCTTAATGTTTTATCTGCAACTGTTGATTTTACCACCTGTGAATCTATTAGGATGTCACAGAAAGTGGATAAGAATGGGGAGAGGACTCTCGCTGTGGTCACCAAAGCAGACAGGGCCCTGGAAGGACTGCTCGAGAAGGTCACGGCTGATGATGTGAATATAGGTCTCGGTTATGTCTATGTGAGAAATCGTATCGGTGATGATTCTTACAAGGAAGCTCTCAAGGTGGAAGCTGACTTGTTTGAAACACATTCTAGATTGATAAATCCATGGTGGGAATCCCAGTTTTGGCTCAAAAACTGGTTCATATTCAAGCAACTATTATAGTAAGATGCTTGCCAGAGATAGTGAGGAAGATCAATGAGAAGGTGAACGCAAGTATCAAGGATCTGAAAAGGATGCCCAAGACTTTGTCCACAATTGGTGAAGCCCTGACAACATTCATGGGCATAGTCGGATCCGCCAAAGAGTCGGTGAACAAAATCATTGTAAGAGGAGAATATGATGAGTATCTAGACGATCAAAATATGTATTGCACTGCCAGATTGGTTGAAATGCTCAACCAATACTCAGGTGAACTTCACAGGTTCTCTGCGGATGACCTTACTGGGAACTTTATGATGAGGGAAATTCAGGTTTTGGAGGAATCCAAAGGGATTCAATTGCCAAATTTCCTTCCCCGCACCGCCTTCCTTGCTATTCTGCAAAAAAGGTGGAAAAGGTATCACACATACCAGTTGACTTTGCTGAAAAAGTATGGACTTACATTGAGGGTGTGATCATGTCTGTTTTGATGCATCGCTCTGAAAACTACCACCAGCTTCAACTATCCACTTGGCGAGAAGTCTATAATCTGATGGAAAAAATGAAGGAGCGTTCTAGAAATTGGGTAACAGAGATTGTTCAAATGGAGAAGCTGACAGATTATACAAGTGATCCTGCATACCTTAATGACTGGAACGGGCTCATGGCTCAACAGCAGAAATTCATGGATGTCCTGGAAAATACGTTCGCTACTACATTCCAGATCGAAAGCCTGGGAGAGGTTTCAATTAGAGGTCTCAGGGCGTACGAGAAGCCTGTTTTGCTTCAAGCTTTCGACTTGAAAATGAGGATGACTGCTTATTGGAAAATTGTTTTGAGGAGGTTGGTTGATTCTATGGCTCTGCATTTGCAGTTTTGTGCTCGAAATCTTGTGAACAAGGAAATGGAAGAGGAGATCGTCAAGGAGCTTGTCGGTAGGCACGATGGTGCGATAGAAGGAATGCTCGAGGAATCTTCAGTTGTAGCTGCTAAACGCGAGAAGCTAAATGTGAGCATTAAGGTATTGAGCGAGTCCAAGAATATTCTGGCAAACATCATGGACAAAATTGCTACAAATGTCTAGTTTGAGTTTGTTTATCTATCATTCTATCCATGCTTGTTTGGATTTTATTTCCTTGTTTCTAAGACTGGTGGCATTTTGTGTCAACATATCTTCTTCTAATATGAGCACGAAGATGTTTGTTGTTTATGATTTTAGCTTGCTAAATTCCCAGCAGCTTTCTTTTACTAGTTTTGACCATTGATATCCGCGTTGCACTTTGAAAAGGACAAAATAGTAATTATGTTATTTTAATTCGTAATTGGTAATTTGGTATATAGTATTGACCCCAAATGTTATAGCTTTTTTTTAATATAGATTAGTAAATATTAAAAAGAATTTATAACACTAAACGTAGATTGAACTCGGATTTTATATGTAATTGATATAGATAATAGTATAATACCATAAGATCTCACCATGTGCCATGTTATCTAATATTATACAATAATCTAAATGATCTCAGACTTTCCCTGCATCGCGCGAGTTCGTCCTTTTTTTTTCCTTTGATAAACAGTGTTTTAACTATTTTAACCTCGCTAATAGAACAAAATAACAGTTCCGGCTGAGGGTCATGGATGTAATTACACACATACAGACCAGTCCGGTCCGCAGCAATCTTTTTTTAATATTTTTAAAATTGCTAAATACGGTTATAGCCCCTAATAAGATAAAATTTATGACTTAAGCACAGCGGTGTATTGGTAATTGATCCTTATTAGTTTTTTTCCCGAAATACTGTCGGTGCGTGCAGGACACACGATTGAAAGTATTCCGCCTCACGCCTATTGTTTGTGGCGCGTGACGGATGTATAGGCTGGCCGAAAATGGGCGACTGGCGTCTCTGTCAGTGCGCCTCCTCATGGTCTTCCTCCCGCAGCGGCGCGTTTCATCCCACTGTGGATGGACGCAGCAGTGGCTGGTTAAAGCCAGTTTCACCTCTTCTCTCTCTCTCTCTCCTGCACGTAAAAGTACAGAAGAGGCTCCCGATTTTCATGGCTTTTCACTTCGGTCCCTTGACCTTTAATATTGTCTATGGTCCTTATTTTTATTATATAAGTTTTGATTAAATTCGATTGGGTCCTTCGATTACAATTAATTCAATATTAATATTTCACTTCGGTCCTCATTCTTTTAATTTCCGGATTGGGTTGACAAAGCTTAATATATTCGGTACATAGGTTTCAATTTTTTCAACTCTGTCCTTTAATTGAAAATGTTAATAAATGTGTTTTTTTATTTCATCCCTTAAACTTTTAATTTTTAATTTTAATCCCTTTATAGTTTTCATTTCAGCCCTTATACTTTTATTTTTTAATATTTCTAGAATAATCCCTATTTTTTCCAGGTATATATAAGTATGTTTAATAAAAATAATAAAAAAAATTAATTGTTTTTCTTACTTACTCTTTTGTTAATTTTTTTTGTGTTTTTTTCTCTGGATGATTTGATAATTTTTATTGTTTCGATAGTAATAGCAATGATAATTTTATTTTTCTTTTATTTTTATTTTATTTTTTATTTTATCTTTTGTTAAAGTTTCTAGCATGTTTTTTAGTCTTTCATTTATTTTTGTTTCTTTCATAATAATAATAATAATTTAATTGTTTCTCTTACTTACTCTTTTGTTAAAGTTTTTGAGTGTTTTTTTTCAGGATAATTTGATAATTTTTATTTTTTTGTTTCTTTTTTTGTTAAAGTTATTACAATTTTTTTGTCTTTCATTTATTTCTGGTTTTTTGTTCATTATTAACACAATAATAATTAAAAAAAGTTTTTGTTCTTACTTGCTTTTTTTCTCTCGAGGTATTTTGATAATTGTTATTTTTTTGACAGTAAGAATGATGATAATTTTAGAAGTTAACACTTCGATATTATTGTTGTTATGACAGGGTATTTTGATTTGTTTTATTATATCATACTTTACATATAAAAATATTATATTTTAATCTAAACAGTTGTAAAAATTATTTGTTTTGCCCACAATAAAATGCAGGCCATCAACTAGTATATTTCTAATTATGCATCAATATATTTGGAAAAAAAAAATTGAAACAACACAACATTGTAAAGCCTCTAAGAGCAAGTCCAATGGCAAAAGCTATTTTAGAGAGTCAAATCTTAGAAATGACTTTTTGAATAGTGTATATATAGTTTTTTTGTTGATGTGTGCTCCAATGGTAAAAGTCATTTTGGAGAGCTATTTTTTTATATTATTTTAAATATAGTGCAATTATTTTATATGTAATTTAATTATACAATTAATATAAGTAAGTTATATAATTAAATAATTGTTTTTAAAAAACTTTTAACAATATAATTATTATTTTTAATTATATTTAAATAAAAAAATGAATTTAAAATAACAAACCAGAATAAAACAGTAGATAATTATCGCAACTATTATAATTACTACTATAAATATTATTAAGCCTTTTATATATAGAATATCTTACTACTTTATTAAGCAGCTTTTTTATTAATTTATATATATATATATAGGAAGACTTGGACATGAACCCAAATAATCAAACGCAATTAAATCCCCTCTCCAATTCCACCAGTACTCCTCACCGTCCTCTCCCTCCCCGTGTCTTTCAAAGAAGAAACCACCACCAATTCTGCTTGTTATAGCAAGCAAACTACATCTTCTGTTTCAGACACCCAGAAACTGCTTTTGTTCCTCAACAAAGCCCATTTGCTGTCTCTATGCTGCTGAGTCCTCTTCGCAATTTTGCCCGGTCAGTCACAACTTGTTTCCTTACATATTGTGTTTTTTGATGATTTCACATGTTTGGGTTTGACTACAAGTTGGAAAAAGAAACAGAAATGGGTTCAGCAACCAAAATTTATTTGACATTCTGGTATGGAAGCAATGGATTCTTGTTCGGATCTTGACTCTCAGATCCCAGTTCTTCTTCTTGACACTCGGATCTACAAATCCTTGAAGAAAAAACTGGTTCTTGTTCGGCTTTGATTTGATGAAGCAACATGTGTTGAACAATGTTTCAACGGTAATATTTTACATTATGGCTTTTATTGTCGAGCAGCTACAAATAGCACATCAACCATGGAACAGCCATTTTGGCTGTTGATATAGCGAGTGCTCTAAAACGAAATAAAAAGCTAAAAGGACAAATTTTTAGATATGGCTACGCTGATAGCGCAGGGAAAGTCAAATGGTAATAGCTATTTTTAAGAATGGGAAGTAAAATGGTAATAGCTATTTTTAAGAATTAAATTTATAGAATGACTCTTTAAATAGTGATTATATGTTTTTTTATGTGTGTTCCAATGGTAAGAGCTATTTTGGAGAGTTATTTTTTTTATTATTTTAAATATAATATAATTATTTTGTATGTAGTTTAATTATGCAATTAATTATACAATTTATATGAGTAAGTTATATAATTAAATAATTATTTTTAAGAAACTCTCCAACAATATAATTATTAATTTTATATATACTAGACAATGCCATCGTGTTTTGCCGCGGACGCCACAATATTTTTTTCAATGTAAAAAAAAATTATTTGTGTATTTTTTATTATAATATAAATTTAGTTAAAATAATAAATCTGTGCAGAATTCATGTCAAGTGCAAGTTTTCTATAAAATATGTGAATTTAAAATTGATATAAATTTATCTATTTAGTAGTTTCAAACTAAATAACCAGGATAAATTTATCATCATCATTAAAACAGCGAGAAAATTCGGATAATTGAATTATTAAGTTCACTGTATTAAGATTAATTTATTTTATAATTCAATTTAAATCAAACAAAAATAAAATAAAAATTATGAAAATACCTACAATAATCAAATAAAAAAAGAAGTTGTTAATTTTCTATCAATAAAAAGACGAAAACATAGATTGAAAATTCATTCTGACGTTATTGCCATTATCATTGTTATTAAAGATAAAATTATTACTAACATTACTGCCAAAACAATTAAAATAATTAAATTGCCATGAAAAATAAAAATAAAAACAAAAGATTTTTTAAAAAAAAAACAATAACTAAAATTATCATTATTATTGCATAAATAATAAAATCATAAAAATCATATAATCTAAAGAACAAATAAAGAAACATAAAACAAAAAAATGAATAAAGAAAAAAAATAGAGTAATAATACTTTTAAAATGATCACCGATATAAATTAAAATTTTAGGAAAATCTTTAAAAAAAATCAAAAAAAAATTATAAAAAAATAATCACTAAAATTATCATTATTATTGCGCAAACAATAAAATTATAAAAATCATCTAATCTAGAGAATAAATAAAAATAAAAGTGAACAAAAAAACATATAAGGAAAAAAATAAAAAAATAATAATAAATTGGTTCGAAGATTAGTCATGGTGTGTCCACGCTAGCCTGGACACTCCGATTATCAAAAAACAAATTTGTCCGAGGAGTAGTGGTTGTGCACTTGAGCTGGTCTAGAGATCATGGTTATAAAAAATATATATAAATGAAAAAAAATGTATAAGTGAACAAAAGAGCTTAAGCTGACTGAGAGACCATGGTTTGCAAAAAAATATATAAGCGAAAAAAAAGTATAAGTGTGAAAACAATATAGCAATCCATATTGTTTTTTAAAAAAATCAGCTTAAGAATTGGTCGTGGTGTGCTTAAGCTGGTCAGAGATCCTGGTTATAAAAAAATGTATAAGTAAATAAAAAACTATAAAAAAAGAAACAAAATGTTCCAGTAGGAAAGCATTTTAGAAAAAAATGTGGGTCCGAGGATTATCGTGGTATGCATAAGATGGCCTTGTACACCCTGGTTATCAAAAAAAATTGGATATGAAGATTAATCGTGGTGCATTTAAGCGAGCCCGGACACCCTAATTATTAAAAAAACAAAAACCAAAAAAATATATAAGTAAATATATATATATATATATATAATAAGAAAAAAATGAAAAAAAATATAATAAGGAAAAAAATACAAAAAAAGACAAAAAAAAAAAGAAGAGAAAAAACAGAGGAAAAAAATAAAAAAGAATAATTAGCAGAAAAAAAGAAAAAAAACAAACAAAAAAAAAGAAGAGGAGCTAATCATAAAATAAAAAGAATAAAAAATTATTGTTGCATAGTAAAAACGTCATGACTTTTATATTATAGTTAATATATATATATATATATATACACTCTCTCTCTGTTCCCTTCTAATAAATTAAAAGAGAAAAGCATTATGGCTTTTCTAAATGAGCTGCTACAAGTAGCAGCTCATGTAGAGGGGAGCTATTATCGCTATCCAATATAGTTTCCCGTTGGAGAGCATAAAATTAAACAAAGAAGCTAAAAAACTATTTGTTTAATTTTTAGGTAATTGGCAATGTAGATTGATGAGATGATTTGATGTAAAGCCTGTAAGGACGCAAAGAAACTGGCAGGCCACTGTCTCAAAATCAGAGCATTATCTAATAACCTAAAAGGGATCGTACCGATTACTGCTTATTACTGTCGCTCAAGACACATTTGCATTGTTCATTGGCAATAACACTCGGTGCATCGCGGGTGTTTGTCCTCTTTTTTTTCCGATTTTAAACAGTATATTAACGAAATTAGCCCCCAAAAAAGACAAAAAACGTCGTCTTTTTCAGAGGCGGGACGGTCATTGACCAGTCCGGCTCAGCAGGCCGATTATTTTATTTTTTTAACATTAAACTAAACAGTGCAGCGACGAATTCGCCCCCCAAAAACGACAAAAGCACGACCTGGGGGTGAGGGGTCTTACCGTAATTAGCCCATTTTTTTTTTCGCCGAAAACTTTTGGCGCGTCGCGTCACGCGCCATCCGTTCCAACGCTCACGCTTCCTGCGGCGTCCAAAAATGACCTCCCGGCGTCTATAATGATTTTCCAGCGTGTGCTCTTCCACATGGGGCGGCGCGTAAGTCCAGCTTATGTCTGTATACGTGTCAAAGGTCCTTTGAATTTTCACCCCCACTTTCTCTCTCCTGCCTACGCCAGCTGACGTCAGCTAAGTTGTTTTTTGCCAAAATACATTTCAGTCCCTGCACGTTTGTATTTGTTATTATTGCCCTTAATGCCTTTTTATAGGTTTTAATTTCTTTCAATTTCGTCCCTCAATTGAAATTGATTATATATTGAAGTTCCAATTCAGTCCTCATTCTTTTAATTTCGTGGATTGGCCTGGAATTCCGAATTTGTTTGGTATCAAAGTTTTCATTGATTTCAATTTCATCCTTCCATGCAAATTTATTATAAATCCTTAATATTTTCAGTATCAAAGTTTAATTTCTTTCAATTTTATCCTTCTATGCAAATTTATTATAGATTTCAGTTTCATTTCGGTTGTCGCGACGACGATTTTTTGGACGCACTTCGCGCCCTGCGTTCACCCCGGGATCCGGGGGGACAACGGCACGCGGTGAAAATGTGGGGGTGTTATTATAGTCGGAAAATTTATGACTATAAATATTAGGAGTCACCACCAAGTATTAAGGTCACTAGGAACCTATTGGTCTGCGAGAGTCTAGGGTAAGGGGACTTGTTGTGCAAGGGAAGACGCATCACCCTCGGTGTACCCTACCTAAGGTAAGCTGCTTTTTTGTTTGATTGTTTTTTCTAAGTTAAAATTTCGCGCTGCATTTTTCAAAGAAACATTTTTTTTTGTGCTCTGCTGGTGTACTTTACAATGTAAATTTACACCGCAGTAAAAATCTTTTTTTTATCTACGGATGTACTTTATAATATGAATTTACACCATAGTTTTAAAAAAACTTTTTTTTATCCATGGTGTACTTTACAATGTAAATTTACACCCTAATAGATAAAACAAAAATATTTAAAATTATATTTTTTTTATCCATGGATGTACTTTACAATGTAAATTTACACCCTAATAGATAAAACAAAAATATTTAAAATTATTTTTGATATTTTGGCCAAATACCAACGGATAATCATAAACCGGTTACGATATTCAATTTTCATTTCAAAATATGAGAAAGATTCAACATAAATGTTTTACGAAAAATATATATGGAAAAATCATGGAATTTGGCCGTATGCACAAAAAACAAATACAATTTTTATATT
>CM063590.1:1876898-1907209 GCA_032356905.1 Salix exigua | reverse complement strand
AATTCCATGATTTTTCCATATATATTTTTCGTAAAAAAATTTATGTTGCATCTTTCTCATATTTTGAAATGAAAATTGGATATCGTAACCTGTTTATGATTATCCGTTGGTATTTGGCCAAAATATTAAAAATAATTTTAAATATTTTTGTTTTATCTATTAGGGTGTAAATTTACATTGTAAAGTACATTCATGGATAAAAAAAAGATAATTTTAAATATTTTTGTTTTATCTATTAGGGTGTAAATTTACATTGTAAAGTACATCCATGGATAAAAAAAAGTTTTTTTAAAACTATGGTGTAAATTTATATTGTAAAGTACATCCGTAGATAAAAAAAAGATTTTTACTGCGATGTAAATTTACATTGTAAAGTACACCAGCAGAGCACAAAAAAAAATGTTTCTTTGAAAAATGCAGCGCGAAATTTTAACTTAGAAAAAACAATCAAACAAAAAAGCAGCTTACCTTAGGTAGGGTGCACCGGGGGTGATGCGTCTTCCCTTGCACAACAAGTCCCCTTACCCTAGACTCTCGCATACCAATAGGTTCCTAGTGACCTTAATACTAGGTGGTGACTCCTAATTTTTATAGTCAAAAAATTTCCGACTGTAATAACACCCCCACATTTTCACCGCGTGCCGTTGTCCCCCCGAATCCCGGGGTGAACGCAGGACGCGAAGTGCGTCCAAAAAATCATCGTCGCGACAACCGAAATGAAATTGAAATCTATAATAAATTTGCATAGAAGGATAAAACTAAAAGAAATTAAACTTTGATACTGAAAATATTAAGGATTTATAATAAATTTGCATGGAAGGATGAAATTGAAATCAATGAAAACTTTGATACCAAACAAATTCGGAATTCCAGGCCAATCCACGAAATTAAAAGAATGAGGACCGAATTGGAACTTCAATATATAATCAATTTCAATTGAGGGACGAAATTGAAAGAAATTAAAACCTATATAAAGGCATTAAGGGCAATAATAACAAATACAAACGTGCAGGGACTGAAATGAATTTTGGCAAAAAACAACTTAGCTGACGTCAGCTGGCGCAGGCAAGAGAGAGAAAGTGGGGGTGAAAATTCAAAGGACCTTTGACACGTATACGGACATAAGCTGGACACACGCGCCGCCCCATGTGGAAGAGCACACACCGGAAAATCATTCTAGACACCGGGAGGTCATTTTTGGATGCCGCAGGAAGCGTGAGCGTTGGAACGGATGGCACGTGACGCGACGCGCCAAAAGTTTTCGGCGAAAAAATAAATAAAAAATGGGCTAATTACGGTAAGGCCCCTCACCCCCAGGTCGTGCTTTTGTCGTTTTTGGGGGGCGAATTCGTCGCTGCACTGTTTAGTTTAATGTTAAAAAAATAAAATAATCGGCCGACTGAGCCGGACCGGTCTAGGCCGGACTGGTCAATGACCGTCCCGCCTCTGAAAAAGACGACGTTTTTTGTCTTTTTTGGGGGCTAATTTTGTTAATATACTGTTTAAAATCGGAAAAAAAGAGGACCAACACCCGCGATGCACCGAATGTTATTGCCAATGAACAATGCAAATGTGTCTTGAGCAACAGTAATAAGCAGTAATCGGTGCGATCCCTTTTAGATTATTAGATAATGCTCTGATTTTGAGACAGTGGCCTGCCAGTTTCTTTGCGTCCTTACAGGCTTTACATCAAATCATCTCATCAATCTACATTGCCAATTACCTAATTTTTCTGCCCTTAGACTTGCCATTTGAAGAGCTAAAATTAAACAGATAGTTTTTTAGCTTCTTTGTTTAATTTTATGCTCTCCAACGGGAAACTATATTGGATAGCGATAATAGCTCCCCTCTACATGAGCGGCTACTTGTAGCAGCTCATTTAGAAAAGCCATAATGCTTTTCTCTTTTAATTTATTAGAAGGGAACGGAGAGAGAGAGTGTGTGTATATATATATTAACTATAATATAAAAGTCATGGCGTTTTTACTATGCAACAATAATTTTTTATTCTTTTTATTTTATGATTAGCTCCTCTTCTTTTTCTTCGTTTGTTTTTTTTTCTTTTTTTTTGCTAATTATTCTTTTTTATTTTTTTCCTCTGTTTTTTCTCTTCTTTTTTTTTGTCTTTTTTTGTATTTTTTTCCTTATTATATTTTTTTTCATTTTTTTTCTTATTATATATATATATATATATATATATATATATTTACTTATATATTTTTTTGGTTTTTGTTTTTTTAATAATTGGGGTGTCCGGGCTCGCTTAAATACACACGATTAATCTTCATATCCAATTTTTTTTGATAACCAGAGTGTACAAGGCCATCTTATGCATACCACGATAATCCTCGGACCCATATTTTTTTCTAAAATGCTTTCCTACTGGAACATTTTGTTTCTTTTTTTATTTACTTATATATTTTTTTATAACCAGGATCTCTGACCAGCTTAAGCACACCACGACCAATTCTTAAGCTGAATTTTTTAAAAAACAATATGGATTGCTACATTGTTTTCACACTTATACTTTTTTTTCGCTTATATATTTTTTTGCAAACCATGGTCTCTCAGTCAGCTTAAGCTCTTTTGTTCACTTATACATTTTTTTTTTCATTTATATATTTTTTTTATAACCATGATCTCTAGACCAGCTCAAGTGCACAACCACTACTCCTCGGACAAATTTGTTTTTTGATAATCGGAGTGTCCAGGCTAGCGTGGACACACCATGACTAATCTTCGAACCAATTTATTATTATTTTTTTATTTTTTTTCCTTATATGTTTTTTTGTTCACTTTTATTTTTATTTATTCTCTAGATTAGATGATTTTTATAATTTTATTGTTTGCGCAATAATAATGATAATTTTAGTGATTATTTTTTTATAATTTTTTTTTGATTTTTTTTTAAAGATTTTCCTGAAATTTTAATTTATATCAGTGATCATTTTAAAAGTATTATTACTCTATTTTTTTTCTTTATTCATTTTTTTGTTTTATGTTTCTTTATTTGTTCTTTAGATTATATGATTTTTATGATTTTATTATTTATACAATAATAATGATAATTTTAGTTATTGTTTTTTTTATAGAAAATCTTTTGTTTTTATTTTTATTTTTCATGGCAATTTAATTATTTTAATTGTTTTGGCAGTAATGTTAGTAATAATTTTAGCTTTAATAACAATGATAATGACAATAACGTCAGAATGAATTTTCAATCTATGTTTTCGTCTTTTTATTGATAGAAAATTAACAACTTCTTTTTTTATTTGATTATTGTAGGTATTTTCATAATTTTTATTTTATTTTTGTTTGATTTAAATTGAATTATAAAATAAATTAATCTTAATACAGTGAACTTAATAATTCAATTATCTGAATTTTCTCGCTGTTTTAATGATGATGATAAATTTATGCTAGTTATTTAGTTTGAAACTACTAAACAGACAAATTTATATCAATTTTAAATTCACATATTTTATAGAAAACTTGTCATTTTAGCTTTTTATTTCGTTTTAGAGCACTCGCTATATCAACAGCCAAAATGGCTGTTCCATGGTTGATGTGCTATTTGTAGCTGCTCGACAATAAAAGCTATAATGTAAAATATTACCGTTGAAACATTGTTCAACATAATTAATCATCCTGAATATGTTGCTTCATCAGATCAAAGCCGAACAAGAACCAGTTTTTTCTTCAAGGATTTGTAGATCCGAGTGTCAAGAAGAAGAAGAACTGGGATTTGAGAGTCAAGATCCGAACAAGAATCCATTGCTTCCATACCAGAATGTCAAATAAATTTTGGTTGCTGAACCCATTTCTGTTTCTTTTTCCAACTTGTAGTCAAACCCAAACATGTGAAATCATCAAAAAACACAATATGTAAGGAAACAAGTTGTGACTGACCGGGCAAAATTGCGAAGAGGACTCAGCAGCATAGAGACAGCAAATGGGCTTTGTTGAGGAACAAAAGCAGTTTCTGGGTGTCTGAAACAGAAGATGTAGTTTGCTTGCCATAACAAGCAGAATTGGTGGTGGTTTCTTCTTTGAAAGACACGGGGAGGGAGAGGACGGTGAGGAGTACTGGTGGAATTGGAGAGGGGATTTAATTGCGTTTGATTATTTGGGTTCATGTCCAAGTCTTCCTATATATATATACTTGATAATTACCCGCGCGTTGCCGCGGGTAGTTTTTTTTGTATATAATTTAACATAATTAAATCTATAATGATAAATTTATATGATATAAGTAAATAAAAATTGTAGATTAAAAGATAAAATATTTTAAATTTTGAGTTGAGTTTATCACGTAAGCATAAATTACATCTTTTAGAATATAGGTATTGCGTCATAAACGATCATAAAAGAGCGTGCACTAACATTAGAAAAAAGAGTAAAATATTTGAATAAGAAAAAAAAAACAGAGCTGAAATCGTTATTGTGCAGATAATAAAATTATTAAAATCAATTAATAGAAAGAGCAAAAAAAGGAAAAAAAGGCAAAGGAAGCAATACTAATTTAAAATATTATAACAATAGCAACATCAGAGTCTTAACATTTAAAATTATTATTGCCGCTAAAATAAAAACAACAGAAATTATTAAATTATACCGAGGGAAAAAAATGAAAAGCATGAACAAAACAAGAAGCAAGAAAAACCAATTAAAATTTTTTATTCTTATTATGAAAAAATACATAATCACTATTATTATAATAATAGAATACAAAATCACTATTATTATAATATTATTAACAATCACTATTATTATAATATTATTAATAATCACTATTATTAGTATTCTTATTATAATTATTATTATTATGTTAGTAATGAAAGAAACAAAAATAAATGAAAAAATCAAAATATCTTAGCAACTTTAACAAAAGATAAAAATAAAAAATAAAATTATAATGAATATTACTGGCAAAAAAAAATTAATCAAATTATTGGGAGAGGAAAAAAAAAAGAATAAGAATGAAAAATAATTAAATCATGATTATTATTATTATTATTATTATTATTATTGTGTTAAAAACACTTATATTATTATTATTACTACTACTACCATCGCTATGATTATTTTTATCAAAAAAATACCAAAAGAATATATATAATATATATTAATTATTATTATTATATATAATATATATATATATAATAATATATATTATTATTATAATATATATAGTAATATATATATATGTAATGGCGTGGGCACAGTGTTTTGCCCACGCCGTTTATATTATAGGTAATATATATATATATATATATATATATATATATAAATTAATAAAAAAGCTGCTTAATAAAGTAGTAAGATATTCTATATATAAAAGGCTTAATAATATTTATAGTAGTAATTATAATAGTTGCGATAATTATCTACTGTTTTATTCTGGTTTGTTATTTTAAATTCATTTTTTTATTTAAATATAATTAAAAATAATAATTATATTGTTAAAAGTTTTTTAAAAACAATTATTTAATTATATAACTTACTTATATTAATTGTATAATTAAACTACATATAAAATAATTGCACTATATTTAAAATAATATAAAAAAATAGCTCTCCAAAATGACTTTTACCATTGGAGCACACATCAACAAAAAAACTATATATACACTATTCAAAAAGTCATTTCTAAGATTTGACTCTCTAAAATGGCTTTTGCCATTGGACTTGCTCTTAGAGGCTTTACAATGTTGTGTTGTTTCAATTTTTTTTTCCAAATATATTGATGCATAATTAGAAATATACTAGTTGATGGTCTGCATTTTATTGTGGGCAAAACAAATAATTTTTACAACTGTTCAGATTAAAATATAATATTTTTATATGTAAAGTATGATATAATAAAACAAATCAAAATACCCTGTCATAACAACAATAATATCGAAGTGTTAACTTCTAAAATTATCATCATTCTTACTGTCAAAAAAATAACAATTATCAAAATACCTCGAGAGAAAAAAAGCAAGTAAGAACAAAAACTTTTTTTAATTATTATTGTGTTAATAATGAACAAAAAACCAGAAATAAATGAAAGACAAAAAATTGTAATAACTTTAACAAAAAAAGAAACAAAAAAATAAAAATGATCAAATTATCCTGAAAAAAAACACTCAAAAACTTTAACAAAAGAGTAAGTAAGAGAAACAATTAAATTATTATTATTATTATTATGAAAGAAACAAAAATAAATGAAAGACTAAAAAACATGCTAGAAACTTTAACAAAAGATAAAATAAAAAATAAAATAAAAATAAAATTATCATTGCTATTACTATCGAAACAATAAAAATTATCAAATCATCCAGAGAAAAAAAACACAAAAAAAATTAACAAAAGAGTAAGTAAGAAAAACAATTAAATTATTATTATTATTATTATTAAACATACTTATATATACCTGGAAAAAATAGGGATTATTCTTGAAATATTAAAAAATAAAAGTATAAGGGCTGAAATGAAAACTATAAAGGAATTAAAATTAAAAATTAAAAGTTTAAGGGATGAAATAAAAAAACACATTTATTAACATTTTCAATTAAAGGACAGAGTTGAAAAAATTGAAACCTATGTACCGAATATATTAAGCTTTTTCAACCCAATCCGGAAATTAAAAGAATGAGGACCGAAGTGAAATATTAATATTGAATTAATTGTAATCGAAGGACCCAATCGAATTAAATCAAAACTTATATAACAAAAATAAGGACCATAGACAATATTAAAGGTCAAGGGACCGAAGTGAAAAGCCATGAAAATCGGGAGCCTCTTCTGTACTTTTACGTGCAGGAGAGAGAGAGAGAGAGAAGAGGTGAAACTGGCTTTAACCAGCCACTGCTGCGTCCATCCATAGTGGGATGAAACACGCCGCCGCGGGAGGAAGACCATGAGGAGGCGCACTGACAGAGACGCCAGTCACCCATTTTCGGCCAGCCTACACATCTGTCACGCGCCACAAACAATAAGCGTGAGGCGGAATACTTTCAATCGCGTGTCCTGCACGCACCGACAGTATTTCGGGAAAAAAACTAATAATGATCAATTACCAATACCCCCCTGTGCTTAAGTCATAAATTTTATCTTATTAGGGGCTATAACCGTATTTAGCAATTTTAAAAATATTAAAAAAAGATTGTTGCGGACCGGACTGGTCCGTATGTGCGGAATTACATCCATGACCCTCAGCCGGAACTGTTATTTTGTTCTATTAGCGAGGTTAAAATAGTTAAAACACTATTCATCAAAGGAAAAAAAAAGGACGAACTCGCGCGATGCAGGGAAAGTCCGAGATCATTTAGATTATTGTATAATATTAGATAACATGGCACATGGTGAGATCTTATGGTATTATACTATTATCTATATCAATTACATATAAAATCCGAGTTCAATCTACGTTTAGTGTTATAAATTCTTTTTAATATTTACTAATCTATATTAAAAAAAAGCTATAACATTTGGGGTCAATACTATATACCAAATTACCAATTACGAATTAAAATAACATAATTACTATTTTGTCCTTTTCAAAGTGCAACGCGGATATCAATGATCAAAACTAGTAAAAGAAAGCTGCTGGGAATTTAGCAAGCTAAAATCATAAACAACAAACATCTTCGTGCTCATATTAGAAGAAGATATGTTAGAAGAAGATATGTTGACACAAAATGCCACCAGTCTTAGAAACAAAGAAATAAAATCCAAACAAGCATGGATAGAATGATAGATAAACAAACTCAAACTAGACATTTGTAGCAATTTTGTCCATGATGTTTGCCAGAATATTCTTGGACTCGCTCAATACCTTTATGCTCACATTTAGCTTCTCGCGTTTAGCAGCTACAACTGAAGATTCCTCGAGCATTCCTTCTATCGCACCATCGTGCCTACCGACAAGCTCCTTGACGATCTCCTCTTCCATTTCCTTGTTCACAAGATTTCGAGCACAGAACTGCAAATGCAGAGCCATAGAATCAACCAACCTCCTCAAAACAATTTTCCAATAAGCAGTCATCCTCATTTTCAAGTCGAAAGCTTGAAGAAAAACAGGCTTCTCGTACGCCCTGAGACCTCTAATTGAAAGCTCTCCCAGGCTTTCGATCTGGAATGTAGTAGCGAACGTATTTTCCAGGACATCCATGAATTTCTGCTGTTGAGCCATGAGCCCGTTCCAGTCATTAAGGTATGCAGGATCACTTGTATAATCTGTCAGCTTCTCCATTTGAACAATCTTTGTTACCCAATTTCTAGAACGCTCCTTCATTTTTTCCATCAGATTATAGACTTCTCGCCAAGTGGATAGTTGAAGCTGGTGGTAGTTTTCGGAGCGATGCATCAAAACAGACATGATCACACCCTCAATGTAAGTCCATACTTTTTCAGCAAAGTCAACTGGTATGTGTGATACCTTTTCCACCTTTTTTTTGCAGAATAGCAAGGAAGGCGGTGCGGGGAAGGAAATTTGGCAATTGAATCCCTTTGGATTCCTCCAAAACCTGAATTTCCCTCATCATAAAGTTCCCAGTAAGGTCATCCGCAGAGAACCTGTGAAGTTCACCTGAGTATTGGTTGAGCATTTCAACCAATCTGGCAGCGCAATGCATATTTTGATCGTCTAGATACTCATCATATTCTCCTCTTACAATGATCTTGTTCAACGACTCTTTGGCGGATCCGACTATGCCCATGAATGTTGTCAGGGCTTCACCAACTGTGGACAAAGTCTTGGGCATCCTTTTCAGATCCTTGATACTTGCGTTCACCTTCTCATTGATCTTCCTCACTATCTTTGGCAAGCATCTTGCTATAATAGTTGCTTGAATATGAACCAGTTTTTGAGCCAAAACTGGGATTCCCACCATGGATTTATCAATCTAGAATGTGTTTCAAACAAGTCAGCTTCCACCTTGAGAGCTTCCTTGTAAGATTCATCACCGATACGATTTCTCACATAGACATAGCCGAGACCTATATTCACATCATCAGCCGTGACCTTCTCGAGCAGTCCTTCCGGGACCCTGTCTGCTTTGGTGACCACAGCGAGAGTCCTCTCCCCATTCTTATCCACTTTCTGTGACATCCTAATAGATTCACAGGTGGTAAAATCAACAGTTGCAGATAAAACATTTAGGATGATACTCTCTTCAGGCCTTATGTACTCCATAATGATATCCGCTATCTGCTCATAGATGTTTTCAGGCTGGCCGTGGACAGGAACTCTGGTGATTCCAGGGAGATCAACCATTGTAAGATCCTGAACACCCTTCTTTTTGACGACCAAAGTCAATGGAGATTTCGGCCTCACTGGTAGGTACAGTTTTGCCACTGAACTCCAAGGAAAGCTCTGGTTCCGGAGCTGTGTGGTGCTGCAACCTCATTATGAGAGGCACTCGGGTGCAGATTCCCTGGCCACGAGGGAGGCTGATACCAGCTAGTGATTCAAGAACACTAGATTTCCCGGAAGATTGATCGCCGACAACAACAATGGTGGGGAGTTGAATGCCTTCTTTCATGACCTGGAGATGCCTGAGCTTGTCAACTGCATCAAGAAGAGGTCGAATACGATCGTTGAACGATGATACGATGGGAACATGGTTGACCACCACCTCTTGATGCTTTTCTTCAAGTGATTCTGCTTGATTTTCAGAGCTACTCCATCTTTCTTCTTCACTCACTGAACCACAATGCTTAAGCGCAACACTCATTTTGTTGAGAGAGAGAGAGAGAGAGTTCAAATAATCGCTTGCTATTCTGAGTTTGCTGTGCTTAAAATGAGGAGGGGAAGGTGAGCTTTTAAAGGGAGCCAGGTGAAACAGTGTGGACACTGTAATCTTTCTTTCTGCGACGATCGACTAGAGAATGACAGCCTTTTCCACAAAATGAGGAGGGGAAGGTGAGCAATTAAAGGGAGCCAGGTGAAACAGTGTGGACACTGCAATCTTTCTTTCTGTGACGACTAGAGATTGACAGTCCTTTCTACAAGGAGAATCGTTTGTGAAACTTAACCAGCAAGGAGATGATTTCTTGTAGAGTACGAGGATGGCTCCTAATAAATGATGAGTGACCCTGCCTGTTTTTTCCGCCTTGTACGGTCACCAAAAGTTCAAACAAGTCAGTGGTCCATGTCTGAAACAATGCACTCCTTTGCAGGTCATTGTGTGTATGAACACACTACTGGTTAGTATCTATTAGAAAGTTTGACTGAAATTATTTTTAAAATGTTTTTTTTTAATTTATTATAATAATATTTTTTATTTTTTTTAAAAATATTTGAAGCATTATCGAGAGCTCACTTCACTTCACTTCACTTAGGTCCAACATTTCAACTCTCCCCATCCGAGCGCTCTCCCTCCCTCGCCTCTCGGAAACCGCCGCCGCCACCACCAGCAATAAGGCTTCAAATTTCTTCCAGGTGCTTCCTCTTCTATCATGTTTTTGTTTGTGTGTGTTTTCACTTTTTTATTGTAATTATTGTTCAGAGACAGAAATTCTATTTTAATAAGTAAATTAAAGAAATAATAATCGATCCGATGAAATCTGTGCTGGTGAACTCAATTCGAATTTAAGAAGTAAATTAAAAAAAATATACAATCGAATTCGATGAAATCGCTGATCGTGAACGCAATTCGAAGAAAGGCGCAATCAGCCGATTCTAATATTCTCTCTTGCAATTCCCCCCTTAATTTACGTGTTATCATCCGATTTTCGTCACGGCTATCGTTGTTGCAATCAAGCTTTGAGTTTTTGAACCCTAATTTGTTTTATTTTATTTTTTACTTTTATCTTTACGTGGAGAACAAAAACTAATCCAAATCTTTTAGGAGGGGTTATTGTTTTCTTCTTCTGTTTCCTAGATTAAGACATCCTAGACAATCCCTTTGGGATGGATTATTGTTTATAACTTAATGCTCGTTGTTATCTTCTCCCTCTTTTTCCTAGATTAAAACATCCTAGACTAGACACTCTCTTTGGGATTGGTTATTGTTTGTGGCCTCTTCATGTTCTATTTGTGCTGAGGTACTTAGACTGATGGTATCCGTCGGGATTGAAAAGCCTAGTTTTATGACTTTGTTTTGTTTTCCTCTTCTTTCTTTATTCATTTGGGGTTGCGGTATCTATTCACACTATTTACTTCCTACAATATTTATTCTTTCGGAAAAGCTAATAAATACATAAATAACAAGAAGGGGAGGGGGAGGGAGTTTGGGGGTCTGTATTTGCCCTGAATGGTCGTGTATATTTGGCATGGCTGTGCAGTTTTTATGCATCCCTATTTGGCGGAAAATTTTATAGAGTACATGCTACTAGATGGGAGTTCTTTTTAAATCTATTCAAGTCTGAATAAACTGATATTCCAATTTTCATGACCTAGATGTGCTCTTACTCTTCTGCTGTTCCTGACTTTGTTTTCAGGGTCTATTCTAATATGCAATATAATATTTTTATTTTGTAGTGATAGAAGTGGTTTTTTTGTTGGCCAAAACCCCATGGATACCAATAATTGGAGGCCTACTGCCCCAGGCGGAGAACCTGTGATGGACATGGGTGATTGGAGAACTCAATTGCAGCCTGACAGACGGCAAAGAGTAGTGAACAAAATGTAAGTATTGGTTTCCTAATATGTGCAAGTGCTGCCGCGATATAGTAATTTTGTATTTAAATGAAAGAAAAAGAGAAGGGAAAAAGGGTAAATTAAAATCAGCCATACAGCCATGAGGCAACCTGAAGTGCCATACACCTCCTTTTCTTTTATCTTTTTTCTCTCTTCATTTTTCATGTGTTTCTCACAAGAAGCGGATAAATTGCTAGGGAGTACTTTTTGTTAGAACTTCTTGTGTAACCTCTTCTTTCGAGGATGATCTCTTGGATGGCGGCATGAAGCTTGTTCTGCTTTAAATTTCAAGGTTAATCTACTGCTATGAGCAGTAGTGTTTCATTTTGAAACACGAGTTGCAACTGGACTTAAATGAATAGTGTTGGATTTGGGCCTTCTATTTGTTTAACTTCTACAGGGTTGAAATGATATTGACCTTAAAGTAGAAAATCTGCAGAAAAAAATCAATTAGCCACAATGGTGTATGGTTTCCTTGTTTCTCAGAACAAGTTGAATGTTTTCTGACCTCTCTACACCTAAAATCATTATAGACAGCCACTTCTGGCTCTTGCAGTAGCCAATGACTGTAGAGCATATATTGCAGTGTGAGATGAGGTTAACTCATTGCATTTTCATAATTGAAAGGATTTCTCTTCTTTCTTTGTCAATTACATCGCCTGTGTAGAAATGTTCTTACTCAAAGTAAATGCTATTGCAATGTCTTAAGAGACTCCCTGGGTTTGCAACTAATTCAATTATATATCTTGGAACATAGCCATAAATGAACGGTTCTTCTAGTTCAAGAAAATCCACTATGAAGCTTGTAACTAAAGTTTTAGATAGACGGGTAGCCATGTAAACTCCTAAACGCTGTACATTTGGAATAATACAGGGAAAGATGTAAAAATAGATTTGTTTTGATGCCATATATTACTTGACCGACAGTTGGCTATATCATTATTTGTTATTACTTTTTGCTAATGATTCGGTAGTGTGCATTTCTGATATTGGTGTGATGTACGAGTTCAGGATTCTTTCTCACTGCTGGTAACTTCTCTATACTTGCCTGGTCATTAAAAATTAAATGTAATGTCTTACATGTGCAGAATGGATACATTAAAGATACATCTTCCATTTTCTGGTCAAGAGGGATTACAAGAACTCAAGAAAATTGCTGTACGGTTTGAGGAAAAGATTTATACTGCCGCCACCAATCAGGTATTTGGCTAATGCCATGGATTTTTTTTATATTATCTAGAAATGCATATACACATCCAAAAGTGTGGCTTTATGCATGTACAAATGATTGTACTGTAGTGTATCAACATTTCCTCACTAGTCATTCTGAGAATGCAAGGCTGATTAGGAGTTCACATCTTTTTGTTAGTTCTCTTGACAAGTATTATATTTAGAGTAACCAAGGCCCGTTTCAAGTAAAAGGGAAGTGTGTAGAAAGCAAGTAGCAAATCAATACATAAATAATTAAATAGAAAGAGTGGACACAGAAGATGCAAATACTGAAAGCCTAGCATATCAGAAAGATCATATATCTCTTTACCCCTTCTCTTGTAAAATGGACTGCTCAGAGATCTAATGTTTTTTTTTTTATTGATATCTGACTCCAGTCTGATTATCTGCGTAAAATATCTCTGAAGATGCTTAAAATGGAGACCAAGTCTCAAAATACCATACCCACGGGCAATGCTAACAACCCCCTGGATCCAGGAGGTAATAATGCAGCTCAGCATTGAATTTGCTCCAGTTGCTTTGCTGGTGTGTGCACAATTTAATGATATGGAGCATTAATGTCTTTGTTTCTCTTGGCTTGTTATGTTCTGTTATTGTCTTCACGAATTTTTCATTTTTCACCACCATCAAACATGTTGACTGTTTACACTTTGTTTGGAAGATTGTTTGTGATGTGTTTCCTTCACTTTTAATTGTTATAAGTATTGTAAGCGTTGATTGTTTAAACTTTTATTGGGAAGCTGCTTGAACTGTGATGCTTTACTTTTAGTTGTGGTTATACTTCAGCCTAAAATTTTCATCTTCATTTTTCCTTGGTTTATGTTCCAATTTTAATGTGTTTGCTTTCATTTTTTGCCCATTTTTACTCTATTTATTTGCTTGGTTTTACGTTGAATTATTTTAAAATTTAATACAATGTTTGGAATAATTATTTAACCAACTTAAATGTTCTCAAATTGCCATGCAAAAAAAAAGTTGCACTTTTGATTCCCTAAAAAATATTCTGGCCAATACTTTTAATGTATGATTTTTTTTTTCCAAAAAATACTTTGTTTTTGCGCCTGCTAACAATTATTTAAGGATTCAATTCATTCAATAGTTATATCATTAGTTTTTTTGTATTCTTAGTTTAGGTTTTTCTAGCCACAAATATTCTTTCAGTAACGGTCTAAAAACATGGGGACCATATTAGGGGTGGAACCCAAAATAAACTCGGGCATTTATCTCTTGATGATTTATAAAACTTTGTACGTTATAAAAGTATGGTTTAATTTCAATGGTGTGATTTGAAATGCGTTTAATTTCAAATGACCTATTTAATTTGCCTAACAAACCATCAATATTTGGTGTGCTAAGTAATGTAACATAATAAAAAACAAATTTGATGTTAACCGGTCAAATTATAGATATAATGTTTTGGAATTTTTTTCACTTGTGTCGTATTTTGCTGACCTAGCAAACCATCACCAATTTATATAGAAATGATGTAGCCTATCAATAAATAAATGCAATATTAAAAAAGTCATGAACTAAGACATTAAATCATTATGATGTATTTACATGAAATTTAAATACATCTTTAGTTGGCAAAAATATAAATCATAATGAGAACAAATCTCAAAAATTAATTAAGCTCACCCTTTAAATAATTTTTTGCTGAGATTCACAAAGATTTCAAAAGAAAATCATGCTACACACAAACCAAAAATTGCTTCCACGATATAAAATCAAAATACAATGATTAAAAAAATATATGACGTATTTGATTCTGAATCAACATGTTAAGGATTGAATTAAAGATATAATGCTGCAATATTTTTACGCTTATGCACTGTTGCATTTGTTTCGCCTAGCAAACCACCAACATTTTGTGTGGAATTGATGTATCCTTACAATAAACAAATGTTGTGTAAAAAAAATCACAAAACAAGGCATTAAACCATTATGCTATATTTGTAGGAAATTCATAAGAAAAACTTTAGTTAGCCAATATTTAAATCATGATGGAAAATAAATATGGGTAATTGATGAGGCTGACTGCTAAAATAATTTATTGTTTAATTATAAGATTCAATACACATATCAAGAGTTGCTTTGACGTTATAAAATCAAAATACAGTTATGAAAAAAAAAGGCGATGTTTATTTCTGAATCAACATCATATGATTAATCAAATTTAAGATATAATGATTTGGGAAAAAAGACAACTCATTTATCTTGCTCATCCACAGTTTATGCATGACGATATAGTTAGCAAATAAACATTTTAAGGTTGTCAATTAAAAAAATCATTTTGATAACGTCATTTTTAAGTTTTAACCTATTGTGTCGTTGTTGCACTGTTCAAATCTTTCAATGGTTTATTCCTTTTTTTGGAGTTTAATTTTTTTTATTTCATTTCATTTGAATTGTTTTTGCAATGTTTGGTTTCTCTAGATATAACTTATGAATCCATGACTAGCCACCGACAATGCTTGCAAGCATCACATTTATTTGGTGATGAACAAGATTGTTCATGTACACACATCACAACTAGAGAATGAAACTCAATTATGCTCAATTAGTGTCTTAACACAGTCTTCAAGGCTAAGCACAAATCATAATCCTTGCCCTGCCAATAAACAATGTTTTTTGTTATATCACTCATCTTTAATAGATTTTATCAACTATAATTTTTCTATATGTCGATAAAATAATTGTCACAACAGTTAAAACACGCCCAACAACAAATCAATTTGCTGAAAAAAGCAAATGACTAATCTTCAATAAGTTTTCACAATTTCAATTTTGCTCTCTCCTGGTTAAATAAATCGAAGACCAATTAAAACAAGTTTAACTATCAATTAATTGGCTAGAAAATACAATTAGCTCATCTTTAATAAATGTTCTTGGTAGCAATTTAGCGATTTGCTGATTAAATAATTAACTAGACAATTAGAATAATAGCAACAATCAACCGATTTAAAACAGAAAGCAAATAACTAATCTTTAATATAGCTCATTTTCAATGAATTTATCAATTACAATTTTACAATCTATCTATTTAATAATTATTCAAACAGTTAAAACAATAGCAACATTCAATCACTTTGATGCAAAGAGCAAATAACTCATTTTAACGGATTTTATCGAAAACATTTTTATTGATTAAATATTTAGCTAACCAATAAAAACACGGACAACAATCAATCAGTTAGCAACATAAAAAATCCAGTGCAGCACGCGAGCAACACATCTCGTAATTACCTATACTATGAATGGTGTGGAAACAACATTATAGCTCTTTCCATAAACACTGTAGATCGCTATAGTGATTTCCACTTATAAATCCCAATTCTATTTTTATTTTATTTTACAAGAGCTATTGTCTACTACTGTGGATGGATAATTTATTAACTGATGGGTGACCGAAGTAGTTTTGTATTAAGCATGATACAAAGCGGCACAAGAACACAGTGATCAAGCATGATATTAGTTTATTAACTTCATTGAACACAGTGATCATGCTTGATGTCGCACGTCCCGGGAGGGATCCTGACACTCGCATGTGGAGTTGATGAAGGAGTCGCCACCTTGCTGTTAAGGGTCGCTAGGAACACCCGATTTGTACTGGTCTGCTCAGAGATTCAAGGGTAAGGGACTGGTTGCGTAAAGGGAAGGTCCTTACCTGAGGTAAGCTGCATTGCCTATTTAGATGTGATTTAAAATATTTCAATAAGTCAGTATTTATTCATAAAAAATGTTACAATTAAAAAAGAAATCGATCACTGCTTAAAAATCCAATAAATTTTATTGATTATTATTATTCCCGCTGAATATTTTAGATAAACCCCTTAGAATTTATTTATCCAAACACCGAAAGGTAAATAATAGAATACTATTCCCGCCGAATATTTTGGATAAGACTTATTTATCCAAACATCGAACAGTGAATAATAGCATACTATTTCCCCGAATATTTTGGGTATAAACCTTTAAGATATATTTATCCGAATATTAACAGTGAATAACAAATTCACAAAAAAAGATTTTTATCTTTGAAATATTGGTTTTGAATTTTTACAAAGAAAACACATTTTTTATTTTATTTTATATTCCCTTTTTCTTAAAAAAACAACATAACATAAATGAACAAATAAAAACCCAAACAACACACACGCACCTTCTCTTTTTCATTCCTTTTTTTCATCACATTTTAAAAGTAAAATACAACTCACGCACATTGTCTTTTCTTTATATTTTTCACTTTACAAATAATGATTGAAGATACAATAAAACTCAAATACACACATAAATATAAAAAGGAAAATTACATAATAATAATAACAAAAGCTCTCGGAACAGTGCCACATGCCCGGAACTATGGGACAAGTGTAAGGAGGGTTGGTGGCGCTGCTCGCTAACGCGCCATCATCATCAGGCGGCGCGTGGAACCACGTGCCGGGGGTGAACAGTGATGACAGGGGGGGACCGGCAGATCTGCTCCTTCTCTTCTTCCTCTCGTCGGCGGTGGCTCTCCGGTGACCTGCAAAAGAACAAACAAGCAGCAATCAAACACACAAGCAGAAATCAAAATAAATCTCTTCAGGTTCAGTTCTGCCCTTCTTCTTCTTTCTTTCGCCGGAGACAATCCCAACGGCGACCTGCCACAACATAAAAACACACAAACACAACGGCAGCTGGGTCACTCTTCCTTCAGATCGGAGATCTGTCCTTCTCGGCCGTTTCGTCTTCTTCTTCTTCTTCCTCACCTGCGACGGTGGTTCACAAAGACCTGCAAACAAAACAAACATCCACAAACACAATCAAACACAGTCCGTTCTTCAAATCGAGTTTGTCCTTCTCTGATTTTCTTCCTCCTCGTCTTCTTCTTCTGATGGCTGGGTTGTCGTGGAGGCAGGGATGCTGTGGTGACCGATCTGTTGGCCAAGAGGAGAGAATCGAAGAGGGCAGCTGGCTGGTCGATCGTGAACGGGAGCCATAGAGGAAACCGTCGGTGTAGGCTGCGCGACTAAAGGGCTGTCAACGGCGTGAAGGTGTTGTCGCCGAGAAGGAGATGAAAACGATGGACAAAAGGAGGGAAATGGAGAGGAAGGGTTGTTCGGAGAATGGGAAAGGGCAGCTGCGGTGGTGGTTGGGTCGGAGAGAGGAGAGTGAGGTAGTGAGAGGGTTGTGGTGGTCCGTTGGCCAGAGGGGATTACTATGGTGGATGAGCAAGGGACGATCAAGAGAGTGGATGAGGGAGTGAGGCTGTTTGTCTCGGGTGCTGAGGTAAAGAAGATGGGCGGCTGGAGAGTGAAATGGGGTGGTCGCCGATTGTGAGGAGACAGGGACGGGGAGAAAGAGATGGGTTTAGAGCGGGGAAGATTGGAGAAGGATGAGAGGAAAGAGAGCAAGGGGTAGGGGCTGCAGCTGCTGCCATGAGGTGGGCGGCGACTGCAACCCAAAAATTATAAAAATTAGGGTTTTTTGTGATTTTAGGGTTTTGGGTGTAAGTGAGGGTGGAGGGTGTATATTCTCTTTTTATCTTATGGCCATGCACTCTATTTATAGAGGTTTCCATGGATAAAATTCAAAATCAGCCTTTAGCTTCCATGCTTGTTTCAATTCGGTCCTTCATTTCCAATTTATGCGAATTTCACCCTGCATTGACTATTAGATTCTCATTTTGTTCGATTTTACCCCTGTAACAAAATATTTTTAGATTTTTGTCTTTTTTCTATTTTTTCTATTTTTTCATTTTTCTTCCGAAACATAAAAAATAAGTTGGTCAAAATTTGGGTAACAACAGATGCCCCCTCTTTACAATGCTTACGACTAAAATCTTGTAAAAGACTTTAAATAGTAAGCGTTGTAAAGAAAAATAAAATGGTGGAGATGGTCTTATTATGATGGGTGACCTACCCAAATGAAAGAAGGGTCTCATTTTTCTGGGTGACCTACCCGTGTTAGCAGTTAGAAGGGTCTCATTTTTCTGGGTGACCTACCCGAGTTAGGAGTTAGAAGGGTCTCATTTTTCTGGGTGACCTACCCGTGTTAGAAGTTAGAAGGGTCTCATTTTTCTGGGTGACCTACCCGTGTTAGAAGTTAGAATGGTCTCATTTTTCTGGGTGACCTACCCGGGTTAGAATGTTAGAAGGGTCTCATTTTTCTGGGTGATCTACCCGGGTTAGAATGTTAGAAGGGTCTCATTTTTCTGGGTGACCTACCCGTGTTAGAAGTTAGAAGGGTCTCATTTTTACGGGTGACCTACCCGGATGGAAGATGGAGGGGTCTTATTTTTACGGGTGACCTACCCGGATGGAAGATGGAGGGGTCTCATTTTTACGTGTGACCTACCCGGATGGAAGATGGAGGGGTCTCATTTTTACGTGTGACCTACCCGGATGGAAGATGGAGGGGTCTCATTTTTACGGGTGACCTACCCGGATGGAAGATGGAGGGGTCTCATTTTTACGGGTGACCTACTCGGATGGAGAATTGGGTCTCAATTTTACGGGTGACCTACCCGGATGGAAGATGGAGGGGTCTCATTTTTACGGGTGACCTACCCGGATGGAGGATTGGGTCTCATTTTTACGGGTGACCTACCCAGATGGAAGATGGAAGGGTCTCATTTTTCTGGGTGACCTACCCGGCTAGCGTGGTCTCATTTTTCTGGGTGACCTACCCGGCTAGCGTGGTCTTATTTTTCTAGGTGACCTACCCGGCTAGCATGGTCGCATTCTTCTAGGTGACCTACCCGGCTAGCTTGGTCTCATTTTTCTGGGTGACCTACCCGGTTGGATGATGGTGAAAAATGGGGTCTCATTATTATGGGTGACCTACCCAGATGAAAGATGATGAAGATGGGGATGCAATGCATGATGATGCATGTATATTTACCTGAGAAATATAGGTCCCCTTCCTCTGATGCTCCATTGTCGTGGGATGTCTTTGCCCAGTCTCCAAAGCTTTGTTGTCATTCATTCATCAAGTCTCAAGCTCATTGCTTCTTCTGGCGTATCTGCGATGATCTCTGCTCTCAGTGCTTATCAAGTTTAACATTGCCCCCAAGTGTGGTGTTGCTTGATTCCTCATGAAGGAGTGTAACAAGCCATCAACTTTCTTGGAATCTCTCAATAACAACTCTTGGATTTGCGTGTGTTTGCTAACAATCCTTGCAAAGCTTGCTAATGCCGACCTCATCTTCGGTTGTCGATCAGTTAATCAATTTTCTTCATCAATTGAATCATGTTTCTCTTGTAGTATGTCATCATCAACCTTCATAGAATTTTCAAGTCATCCACAAATGCATCCAAAACTCATCGGTGCATACTCCATGTTATCATCAATAAATTTCTCTTAGCTTGTGAGAGGAGATGTAATGCTACTATCACCCACATTCATGCGATCAATCTCGCCTTGAGCTGATGCAACTGTTCCGGCCATGCAATCTAAAACTCTTCGTCATAGACTCAATTTCTTCTAAGCAACTTCTTTTTGTTTGCAAAGGGAGGGATATGATATTGTCATTAACGTGCTTTTTTCTGTCTCCCATATTCATGCGGTGAACTGAACCTTGAGTCGACTAGCTTCGCAACAATTATCTCATGATCAACCTTTACAGCATGTATACTTTTCAACATTTATCAAAATGCAACCATGCAACAAATCTTTGGAGACAAACAAATCTACGAGCAAGATGATATTTCTGAAATCTAAAGTTGCCCTTCAAATGCAATCTTATTCTCAATCACTGCTGAAGCTTACCACACCATCACTCTCTATTAAGCCATGTTGCCCTGAGTTGAATCTGTCGGTGCTCATTGATGAATTTCATTAAATCAATCATTTGTTTATGCTTCTCTGCCCCCAAGCTGATGTGAAATTATTTGCATTCCTATCAAGATCCACATTTTGGCCTCTAACTGCTGAGCATTCCGATGATAACCGAGAATTGTCAATGTCAAGGATTCTTCAAATCCGGTCAATATTTTCTCTAAGTCTTTCTTGTTCTAGAATTAAGTCACTGATTTCAAAGATCATGTGCTTCCAAAGTCTAATCATTGCAATAAAATCAAAGAGATGTCATTTGTTGAAAAATCAAATTCATTTGGTCAAATACCCAACACACGATATTCAATAAATGCATATCTGAAATATTTTGTATTTTGCAAACAACAATTAACTCATTGTGAGATTGAAATTGTCTTTTTATGGTGTTTTTTTTTGGGTTTCAATTCTAATCTCAGATTTTGGGGCATGTCCTTTGATGGTACATGATGAAGTGATGATTTGTGGCTTTCAAACATTTAGAGCTAAGTAAAAACTTGCAATTCAGTTGAAAAATTTGCCTCATCTTTCAGTACTTATCTTATCAATATGCATAACAACTTGCAACTTTTCATGAAATCATAACCCTTATGGAAAAACTCTAACAAATTTTGAGAGCGCCACTTATCAGTTAAAATTGCTCGCTTGATCAAGGATTTTTACAAGCATGTAATGAGGCTATGGTTCATGGCTATAAAAGAAAGGGATATTCATAGGCTCAAAAAGTGTTTAAGGGTTTCAAAGACTTAGGATCACCATCATCTAGTCATTAACTCCTTTGCTCTTGTTGTCTTAGTAGAAGAGACCACATCAAAATACGTCAATTATCTTAACGTGATTTTTATCAATTAGCCAATGCTCTAGGAATCTCTACAACCATGTCATTCCTTTCATTGACAATTTCAAACTTAAAAGGGGGATTCTAAAACTCGAACCATCATTTGTCATCTAATGTTATTTCATCTCTTGTTGTACTCAACATAGTATAACAAAACAATTCTGCACAATCTTCATTTGATGGACAACTTATCTTGAAGACTCAAAAAATCTTATTAACATTTCTTCCCACATGAGGTTTGACTACAAATACTAACGACCATGGCATAGTTCAATATTCTATTTTTTCCTTTTTTCTCTTTTTTTTTTGAACTTGTCCTTGCCATTGACTCTTGGTTTTTGTCATGTCCTATCTCAATTTGATTGTTCCCAATGTTGGGTTTTCATCGTTAAACATCCTCCCTTCTATTGATTCCCATGTTGCCACTGCATCCTCAAACTACAAATCTCTTATTGGCCCCTACTGTATTTGCCCCAGTGAATTTCCCCCCAGTGTGAGGGTGTGATCCATGTCGGGTGTTTTTCAAAAAATATAATATCAGGCTCAAATTGGGATTAACAAGGGATACATATTTCAAGAGTAGTGAAGGAAATAAACAAAGATGGCCTTTTGTCATTTCAAGCAAAATTGGTTTTAACTGATAAATTTTGACCTCGTCCAATGTAATGATTTGGACATGCAAGAGTCATGATTCACGGGTCCATAGATACCAAATCCATTACATGTCAATATGCATACTAATAAAGCTTAGTACTATGATGAGGTTCAAAAACTCGGTGTATAGGCTCAAAAATTGTTCGGTCACCTGGTATTGATCATCATGTCTTTTAACAACAGTTGGGTCAATTTTGCAATCAAAATACCTTTAATTTTCAAAATGATAAACTTTAAATTTTACATGTTGGAATTTGATCAAAATATTTTGCCAAAAATAAGCATGTTAAACATTTCTTGATTTCAAAACAACAAAAGACAATGAAAACACATGCTTCAATGAAATGATGACTTAACCCCAGAACAAAGTGATAGCCAATGAAATTCAATGAGAAAATTACTGACGATGCGACACCTTTCTGAGGCTTTCCAAACAAACATTTTTGCAATGCCACTGCTCATTGATCTTGCTCATGCTCGCGATAATTTATTGCTGACACTGTCGACGATAACATCCTCCACAATGCTTAACTTGCCTCTTACTGATTAATCTCTACACTTGATTACTGAAATTCTTGCGACTGTTCATATCTCTCATCTGGATTATGTCGCAAAAAGAAGACAATTTTTTTTTCACTCCACCGCACTCCTCATTGGACATAAAAAATAGATCGAGCTAGGAAGCACTCTTGTCAGAACACCAAAGTGTGCAAATCATTAAAAAAAATTCATCATACACTGAAAAGACTCTTTTGGCAGAAATTTCGCTTCTTCGAGCAATGTAATCTTGCAGTGCACATACTTTGACTTCTCAGACACCGGATCAAATTCAACAGTATCATGTTATGTCTTCTCTCTCAAGATATTCATCTTCGCTTTAACAGACAAAATTGTGCTCAAAATGACATGGTCTTCTGTGCATGGCGGCATAAAACTTTCTGATTTGACAGTGCCGCAATAACTCCATCTAATCCGGAGAGAAATCAATTTGATACTTTAAACAGGCAGACAACTTCTTTCACTGATGCTTGCTTTCTGAAAATGGACTACTCGCACTTCCTCAAAAGAAAACCTGAATTTCCACAATCCTCATTGATGATTGCACTAACACTCTCCAAATAATATCTGGGCATATGTCGCACTTGATTTCACTAGAGAGCAGAGAACTTTGTTGTGGGCTTGCAGAAGAAACATGAATGATGACTTTGTATCGGAACCGGTTCTTCTCAGCAATGTCAAATGTTCAATGACTCTAGACTCTTCGGAGGACGACAAATTGAGGGACCCCTATTTCAAAACTATGGAGATGCATGTTGAAATGCATATGCATTTTTTTTGGTTTTTTTTTTTTTTACAAACTTGCCCTTTAAAGAGCGACACGTGCTTGTAATGACTGCATGCTAAACAAAAATGTGAGGATGCATGTTGAAATATATATGTATGTTTCTTGTTTTGTTTTTTAAGGGCTCGACCCTCGAGGAAGGACGCACAATCGTAATAATTACATGATAAGTAAAAACAATGAGAATGCGTGCAGAAATGTACATGCATGCTGACTTTTTTTTTTTTTACTCCGAGAAATGACACGTGATCATAAAAATTACATGTTAAACAAAAACAATGAGAATGCGTGCAGAAATGTATATGCATGCTGACTCTACATGTGATCATAAAAATTACATGATAAACAAAAACTTGTGAGAATGCATCTTGAAAAGCATATGAATGTTTTTTTTTTTGCTCACCCGTTTAGGAGTGAAACTTGATTGTAACAATTATATGATACACAAAAACTATGGGAATGCATGTTAAAATGCATATGCAAAATTTTCTACAAACTCGTCTTTCGAGAAGTGACACATGCTTGTAACATTTGTATGATATACAAAAACTATGGGAATGCATATAAAAATGCATATGCAATTTTTTTTTTTTGGACAAAATCGTCCTTCAAGGAGTGACACATGCTTTTGACAACTGTACGATACACAAAAATCTTAGGAATGCATGTAAAAAGGCATATGCAAATTTTTTTTTTGTTTTTTTTTTGACAAACTCGTCCTTTGAGAAGTAACACATGCGTTTAACAATTGTATGATACACAAAAACTATGGGAATGCATATAAAAATGCATATGCAATTTATTTTTTTTGACGAACTCGCCTTTCGGGGAGTGACACATGTTTATGACAACTGTACGATACACAAAAACCTTAGGAATGCATGTAAAAATGCATATGCAAAATTTATTTATTTATTTATTATTTATTATTTTTTTTGACAAACTCGTCCTTTGAGAAGTGACACATGCTTTTAACAATTGCATGATACACAAAAACTGTATTTCTGCTTAAACCCAACAATGCAAATTTCCTAAGCGATGATTGCTGTGTCACTTATTGAATTTAAATTGCCTCGGGAAGAGTTTGCCTTAATGCAAAACAGAATGAAGGTAACACACACCCTAATTATTGGTTCTAATCTTTACACAACAAAGGATGAGTTTGCTACATTGGTCTCTTGCTGCCCAGTGATCACTTTCATAAAGGCAATATAGGGTCTTAGCAGATAATGGGAGGGTACGTATACCAATCACTACCGTCTAAGCTCTCAGCGAAGAGTTGGGGTTTACACAACAAATGATGAGTTTGGTACTTTTAGCTCTAAACAGGGTCTCTTGTTGTCCCAGTGATCACCTTTGTAAAGGCAATATGGGGTCTTAGCAGATAATGGGATGGTACGTATACCAACCACTATCATTTAAGCTCTCAGCGAAGAGTTGGGGTTTACACAAACTTCAACCTTGACTCAAGTCATAGGTAAGCTGCTAGTCCCCCACTTCACTTAAAGTTGCAAACCACAATAATATAACATAAATAAATTCACAATGTATGAACATATATACATATGCACGAATTAAAAATAAACACATAAAATTCAAACAAATTGAAACAAATAAATCACATCGAAATATTCAAAGCTTAGTCCAATATTTTCAAAAAAAATACCTTCCCCAGCGGAGTCGCCATTCTATCGCACGTCGTCGCGCGGCGTACTGGCACTCGCATGTGGAGTTGATGAAGGAGTCGCCACCTTGCTGTTAAGGGTCGCTAGGAACACCCGATTTGTACTGGTCTGCTCAGAGATTCAAGGGTAAGGGACTGGTTGCGTAAAGGGAAGGTATTAGCACCCCTAATACGCCTTACCTGACGTAAGCTACATTGCCTATTTAGATGTGATTTAAAATATTTCAATAAGTCAGTATTTATTCATAAAAAATGTTACAATTAAAAAAGAAATCAATCACTGCTTAAAAATCCAATAAATTTTATTGATTATTATTATTCCCGCTGAATATTTTAGATAAACCCCTTAGAATTTACTTATCCAAACACCGAAAGGTAAATAATAGAATACTATTCCCGCCGAATATTTTGGATAAGACTTATTTATCCAAACATCGAACAGTGAATAATAACATACTATTTCCCCGAATATTTTGGGTATAAACCTTTAAGATTTATTTATCCGAATATTAACAGTGAATAACAAATTCACAAAAAAAGATTTTTATCTTTGAAATATTGGTTTTGAATTTTTACAAAGAAAACACATTTTTTATTTTATTTTATATTCCCTTTTTCTTAAAAAAACAACATAACATAAATGAACAAATAAAAACCCAAACAACACACACGCACCTTCTCTTTTTCATTCCTTTTTTTCATCACATTTTAAAAGTAAAATACAACTCACACACATTGTCTTTTCTTTATATTTTTCACTTTACAAATAATGATTGAAGATACAATAAAACTCAAATACACACATAAATATAAAAAGGAAAATTACATAATAATAATAACAAAAGCTCTCGGAACAGTGCCACATGCCCGGAACTATGGGGCAGTGCAAGGAGGGCTGGTGGCGCGTCTGCCAACGCGCCTCCGTCACTGGCGGCGCGTGGAACCACGTGCCGGGGGTGAACAGTGATGACAGGGGGGGACCGGCAGATCTGCTCCTTCTCTTCTTCCTCTCGTCGGCGGTGGCTCTCCGGTGACCTGCAAAAGAACAAACAAGCAGCAATCAAACACACAAGCAGAAATCAAAATAAATCTCTTCAGGTTCAGTTCTGCCCTTCTTCTTCTTTCTTTCGCCGGAGACAATCCCAACGGCGACCTGCCACAACATAAAAACACACAAACACAACGGCAGCTGGGTCACTCTTCCTTCAGATCGGAGATCTGTCCTTCTCGGCCGTTTCGTCTTCTTCTTCTTCTTCCTCACCTGCGACGGTGGTTCACAAAGACCTGCAAACAAAACAAACATCCACAAACACAATCAAACACAGTCCGTTCTTCAAATCGAGTTTGTCCTTCTCTGATTTTCTTCCTCCTCGTCTTCTTCTTCTGATGGCTGGGTTGTCGTGGAGGCAGGGATGCTGTGGTGACCGATCTGTTGGCCAAGAGGAGAGAATCGAAGAGGGCAGCTGGCTGGTCGATCGTGAACGGGAGCCACGGAGGAAACCGTCGGTGTAGGCTGCGCGGCTAAGGGGCTGTCAACGGCGTGAAGGTGTTGTCGCCGAGAAGGATATGAAAACAATGGACAAAAGGAGGGAAATGGAGAGGAAGGGTTGTTCGGAGAATGGGAAAGGGCAGCTGCGGTGGTGGCTGGGCCGGAGAGAGGAGAGTGAGGTAGTGAGAGGGCTGTGGTGGTCCGTTGGCCAAAGGGGATTACTATGGTGGCTGAGCAAGGGACGATCAAGAGAGTGGATGATGGACTGAGGCTGTTTGTCTCGGGTGCTGAGGTAAAGAAGATGGGCGGCTGGAGAGTGAAATGGGGTGGTCGCCGATTGTGAGGAGACAGGGACGGGGAGAAAGAGATGGGTTTAGAGTGGGGAAGATTGGAGAAGGATGAGAGGAAAGAGAGCAGGGGAGGGCTGCATTGCTTCGCCATGAGGTGAGCAGTGACTGCAACCCAAAAATTATAAAAATTAGGGTTTTTTGTGATTTTAGGGTTTTGGGTGTAAGTGAGAGTGGAGGGTGTATATTCTCTGTTTATCTTATGGTCATGCACTCTATTTATAGAGGTTTCCATGTATAAAATTCAAAATCAGCCTTTAGCTTCCATACTTGTTTCAATTCTGTCCTTCATTTCCAATTTATGCGAATTTCACCCTGCATTGACTATTAGATTCTCATTTTGTTCGATTTTGCCCCTATAACAAAATATTTTTGGATTTTTGTCTTTTTTCTATTTTTTCTATTTTTTCATTTTTCTTCCGAAACATAAAAAATAAGTTGGTCAAAATTTGGGTAGCAACACTTGATATCAAAAGCAAACTAGTAAAGGAATGCTGCTGGGAATTTAGCAAACCAAAATCATAAACAACAAACATCTTCGTACTACTATTAGAACAAGACAGATTGACACAAACTCCTTGATGCCATCGATACTAGAAACAAGGAAATAAAATCCAAACAAGCATGGATGATAGATAGATAGATAGATATATAAACAAACTCAAACTAGATATTTGTAGTAATTCTATCCATGATGTTTGCCAGGACATTCTTGGACTCGCTCAGTAACTTAATGCTCACATTCAACTTCTCGCATTTAGCAGCTACAGCTGGAGATTCCTCGAGCATTCCTTCTATCGCGCCATCGTGTCTACCAAAAAGCTCCCTGACGATCTCCTCTTCCATTTCCTTGTTCACAAAATTTCGAGCACAGAACTACAAATGCAGAGCCATAAAATCAACCAACCTCCTCAAAACAATTTTTCAATAAGCAGTCATCCTCATTTTCAAGTCGAAAGCTTGAAGCAAAACAGGCTTCTCGTACGCCTTGAGACCTGCTATTGCAACCTCTCCCAGGCCTTCGATCTGGAATGCAGTAGCAAACTTATTTTCAAGGGCATCCATGAATTTCTGCTGTTAAGCCATGAGCCCGTTCCAGTCATTAAGGTATGCAGGATCACTTGTATAATCTGTCAGCTTCTCCATTTGAACAATCTCTGTTACCCAATTTCTAGAACGCTCCTTCATTTTTTCCATCAGATTATAGCCCGCTCGCCGAGTGCATAACTGAAGCTGTTGGTAGTTTTCGGAGCCATGCATCAAATCAGACATGACCACACCCTCAATGTAAGTCCATACTTTTTCAGCAAAGTCAACTGGTATGTGTGATACCTCTTCGACCTTCTTATGCAGAATAGCAAGGAAGGCAGTGCGGGGAAGGAAATTTGGCAATTCAATCCCTTTGGCTTCCTCCAAAACCTGAATCTCTCTCATCATAAAGTTCCTAGTAAGGTCATCCGCAGAGAACCTGTGAAGTTCACCTGAGTATTGATTGAGCATTTCAACCAATCTGGCAGCACAATGCATATTTTAATCGTCTAGATACTCATCATATTCTCCTCTTACAATGATCTTGTTCAACGACTCTTTGGCGGATCCGACTATTCCCATGAAAGTTGTCAGGGCTTCACCAACTGTGGACAAATTCTTAGCCATCCTTTTCAGATCCTTGATACTTGCGTTCAACTTCTCATTGATCTTCCTCACTATCTCCAGCAAGCATCTTGCTATAATAGTTGCTTGAATATGGACCAGTTTTTGAGCCAAAACTGGGATTCCTACCATCGATTTATCAATCTTGGATAGAAGAGAATGCGTTTCAAACAAGTCAGCTTCCACCTTGCGAGCTTCCTTGTAAGATCCATCTCCGATACGATTTCTCACACAGACATAGCCGAGACCTATATTCACATCATCAGCCGTGACCTTCTCGAGCAGTCCTTCCGGAGCCCTATCGGCTTTGGTGACCACAGCGAGAGTCCTCTCTCCATTCTTATCCACTTTCTGTGACATCCTAATAGATTCACAAGTGGTAAAATCAACAGTTGCAGATAAAACATTAAGGATGATACTCTCTTCAGGCCTTATGTACTCCATAATGATATCCGCTATCTGCTCATAAATGTTTTCAGGCTGGCCGTGGACAGGAACTCTGGTGATTCCAGGGAGATCCACCATTGTAAGATCCGGAACGCCCTTCTTTTTGACGACCAAAGTCAATGGTGTGTTTGATATGCCCTTACCACTGCCTGCAATCTCATCAGTGGCAAGAGTTATGGCGTTGGCGATTTCGGCCTCACTGGTAGGTACAGTTTTGCCACTGAACTCCAAGGAAAGCTCTGGTTCCGGAGCTGTGTGGTGCTGCAACCTCATTATGAGAGGCACTCGGGTGCAGATTCCCTGGCCACGAGGGAGGCTGATACCAGCTAGTGATTCAAGAACACTAGATTTCCCGGAAGACTGATCGCCGACAACAACAATGGTGGGGAGTTGAATGCCTTCTTTCATGACCTGGAGATGCCTGAGCTTGTCAACTGCATCAAGAAGAGGTCGAATACGATCGTTGAACGATGATACGATGGGAACATGGCTGACCACCACCTCTTGATGCTTTTCTTCAAGTGATTCCGCTTGATTTTCAGAGCTACTCCACCTCTCTTCTTCACTCACTGAACCACCATGCTTAAGCGCTACACTCATTTTGTTGAGAGAGAGTTAAAGTTCAAATAATTGCTTGCTATTTCTGAGTTGTGCTTCAAATGAGGAGGGGGAGGTGAGCAATTAAAGGGAGACAGGTGAAACAGTGTGGACACTGTAATCTTTCTTTCTGCGACGACTAGAGATTGACAGCCTTTTCCACAAAATGAGGAGGGGAAGGTGAGCAATTAAAGGGAGCCAGGTGAAACAGTGTGGACAATGTAATCTTTCTTTCTGCGACGACTACAGATTGACAGTCTTTCCACAAGGAGAATCGTTTGTGAAACCTAACCAGCAAGGAGATGATTTCTTGTAGAGTACTAGCATGGTTCCTTCTAACAAGTGATGAGCGGCCATGCCTGTTCTTTCCCGCCTTGTACGGTCACCAAAAGTTCAAACAAGTCACTGGTCCATGTCTGAAACGAAGAAGTGTGAGTGCATGAATGCACTCCTTTGCAGGTCATTGTGTGTATGAACACACTACTGGTTAGTATATATTAGAAAGTTTGACTGAAATTATTATAATAATATTGTTTTTAATTTATTATAATAATATTTTTAATTTTTAAAAATATTTTAAGCATTA